>JAVIWC010009374.1:0-13534 GCA_031894815.1 Creontiades dilutus | reverse complement strand
AGAAACAAACGTGCCATTTACGCAATTCTCAATACAGACAGACAGACAGCACATTTGCTACCGATGAATCAACCAGCTCCAATTTCATGTACAGCACACTGCAATCACCCAAAGTTGATCAAAACTCGTCCTAACAATGGAACAAAACAATGCACTTTCTGGAAGAACGATAGTGCCACAGAAAAGCGCACACAAAAACCTTGCTGTCTCAGATTTTCTGCCTTCATGGGACTGAGGCACGTATGGGGGCCAATTCCAACCATTGTGGTACTTTCACAGAAGTTGGTGCTTAATAGCTCTTTATTTCTTCTCCTGTACAGCCCTAGAAAGTTGCACAAACCACCGAGAAAAGCGTCATTGTGCAACTTCATTCAGCTGTGGCACTAACCTCAGTGGTCATCGGTTGCAATTTGGACAATGCATCAAGGAGTGTGACAGCCTATGCCTTATTTTTGCATGATTGATGCCCTGTAGCTCTGGATTCCCCCTTCCTCACAATGTTCTGCATAACACTCGGATTGTCTGCGTTTTCATCCGACGTCTTTATAGGGCTACAACCTACAACCCTTCGAGAAAGACGCGCGTTCTGATGCAGAAACAAACGTGCCATTTCACGCAATTCTCAATACAGACAGACAGACAGACAGCACATTTGCTACCGATGAATCAACCAGTTCCAATTTCATGTAAACTCGTCCTAACAATGGAACAAAACAATGCACTTTCTGGAAGAACGATAGTGCCTATGAAAAGCGCACACAAAAACCTTGTTGTCTCAGATTTAATGCCTTCATGGGACTGAGGCACGTATGGGGGCCAATTCCAACCATTGTGGTACTTTCACAGAAGTTGGTGCTTAATAGCTCTTTATTTCTTCTCCTGTACAGCCCTAGAAAGTTGCACAAACCACCGAGAAAAGCGTAATTGTGCAACTTCATTCAGCTGTGGCACTAACCTCAGTGGTCATCGGTTGCAATTTGGACAATGCATCAAGGAGTGTGACAGCCTATGCCTTATTTTTGCAAGATTGATGCCCCTGTAGCGTTGGATTCCCCCTTCCTCACACTGTTCTGCACAACATTCGGATTGTCGGCGTTTTCATCCGACGTCTTTATAGGGCTACAACCTACAACCCTTCGAGAAAGACGCGCGTTCTGATGCAGAAACAAACGTGCCATTTTACGCAATTCTCAATACAGACAGACAGACAGCACATTTGCTACCGATGAATCAACCAGCTCCAATTTCATGTACAGCACACTGCAATCACCCAAAGTTGATCAAAACTCGTCCTAACAATGGAACAAAACAATGCACTTTCTGGAAGAACGATAGTGCCACAGAAAAGCGCACACAAAAACCTTGCTGTCTCAGAATTTATGCCTTCATGGGACTGAGGCACGTATGGGGGCCAATTCCAACCATTGTGGTACTTTCACAGAAGTTGGTGCTTAATAGCTCTTTATTTCTTCTCCTGTACAGCCCTAGAAAGTTGCACAAACCACCGAGAAAAGCGTAATTGTGCAACTTCATTCAGCTGTGGCACTAACCTCAGTGGTCATCGGTTGCAATTTGGACAATGCATCAAGGAGTGTGACAGCCTATGCCTTATTTTTGCAAGATTGATGCCCCTGTAGCGTTGGATTCCCCCTTCCTCACACTGTTCTGCACAACATTCGGATTGTCGGCGTTTTCATCCGACGTCTTTATAGGGCTACAACCTACAACCCTTCGAGAAAGACGCGCGTTTTGATGCAGAAACAAACGTGCCATTTCACGCAATTCTCAATACAAACAGACAGACAGCACATGTGCTACCGATGAATCAACCAGCTCCAGTTTAACATAAAATATACAAAAATCACACAAAATTAGTCGAAACTCATCAAAACCTTGCTGTCTTACATATGATGCCTTAATGGGATTGTGGCCCTTTCGGGGGCCAATTCCAATCACTGTGGGGCTTTTGGCACTTTGGAAAAGCTGTGGAACAAAGCTGTCAGGGTTCTGGACAATTTGGACGAACCATCAAAGAACTAGAGTATCCAGACTATCGACACTGCTGTTTTGCTAGGATTTGCAACTTTTCGTACCGTGTCTACCATTTCGTTTTGGAATCCAGCAATCCTTGATGAAATTCTCTGTCTTAATAGTATTTTGGCTATTCAAGCTACTATGGGACCATCACAGCAGCCTTGGCTTTGCCCTGCTCATAGTGGCCAAATTGGACAAATCATCAAGAAACGCGTCATTGTGCACTCCATGGGATTTTGGCAAATTTATGAGTCCGATTCAGCTGTAGCAGTAATTTTAACGTTGATGTGGAGAACTTTGGTTACCCTGTCAATTTTTAATATTCAGTTCAGAAGATCGTCCCGCACCTAACACATTACTATGCGTCTTCTCTGAAGGAAGCAGCATAATTTTGTTTTCTTGAGGTGCCATTTCTTGTGAAAATTTTGATGCTAAAACTGTCATTGAACCTCTTGCAATAAACTTAGACTTTTTGGTGTTTAATGAGAGGTACTTTTAATAAAACCATCGCCCAACTTTGTTGATGACCAGGTTGGACTTGCTATAAACGTTAATTTTATGGTATTGCAGACGCAAATTTTAAGATTCAAAAATAATCATTTTTGCTCCCATTTGGATAATTTTAGGAATGGGGGGAGGGGGGGGGACGTGGGATACCATGTATTTTCAGCTCTGCTTAACTCTTTAGGATTATTCAAAATGTGTGCCATTGTCAATGTATTCAATATTGAGAATTAAATCACACACACACACACACACACACACACACACACACACACACACACACACACACACTTAGGAAGAAAAAATAAAATCAGATTAGTTTGGCAAAATCAATTTGAATTTTTGGCATATTATCAAATTGAAAATTTTGGCAAATTAATTTGAACCTTTGGCACGAATCAATTTCAATATTTTTGGCATCTCAATTTAAACTTTCGGCGACCATTTTCAACTTTTGGCATATCAATATATACTTTTCACGGATCCCAACTAACCCAACATTCCACCCCATATAATGAATTCGATATTTCTAAAACTTTAACGGGAACTTCGAATCCTTTTTACATTTGAATGGCGCAGTAGAAGACGAAAAACTTGTCACAAAGTTGGTGGAAGAAACTTTGTGGCGTTGAAATAGCGCTAAGTAGGGGCTGGTGAAGAGTCACGTACTTTCATCTGTCATTCGTATGCGGATATGTCACCCTGCTAAATTTGAAATTCCTTCATCTCCCGTTTTCCCCTTTAATCTTCATTCTGTAATCTTTTTCGTTCCGTTCTCTCTCGGGTTTCACCGTCGAGGGAGATAAACTTTGTCAAGTTAGCGCGATGATAACAATGGAGATGGGAGGAATATGCGTTGTGAAGACTATGAAACTAAAAGGGGTGTATCTTGTGTGGAGGAGGCCACATCAAAGGGAAAGACGATAACTTGGTCTAGGCGGATGAATAGGGGAATGAAGGGTTAGCGAGAATGGGGGCGGAGAGGTTCGCTAACTATGTTTTATGGCGTGAAAATGATTATGTATGTTAACTGTTGATTGAAGACATTCGGTGACTGATATTGATCAGCAGAAGAAATAATGCGATTTTATCCACGAACTTGATTGACGATCCTAAAACCTAAAAACAAAAAAAAACGTCTGCCAAGTGGGTGTGGCACATAGCTTCCTCGTATCCAAAACATGACTGTATAGATCATTGAAAATTATTATTGACTAAAGAAGAAGTTCAATTAGGCGAAGTAAATATTGAATTAGGGGAAATTTATTGTTTTGCAGGAGCATGGCTTTCCATTGGCTTTCTGTGACTTGACAAGCGACCAGACTAACTCTCTGCAAAAAGCTCTCAATTGTGTGGTCAGATTTGTTTGTAGGCTGAAGTTAGACGACCATGTAACTCCGTCATACAGAAAACTTGGCTGGCTGAAGATTGCGGAAAGAAAAAAATTGAATATAGCGACTATGTTATTTAAAATTTTGAAATACAAAAAGCCCGAGTATCTATATAATCAATATAGATTTATGTCTACTGTTCATACCATACCAACACGAAATGCCGCTAGTACTCTCCAAATCCCTAAGCACGACACTACACTATTCAGTAAATCTTTTATACTTCAATCGATTACAATTTATAATAACAATGTCGAGCTGTTTGATTTAAATCACACTGTAAACGCCTTTAAAAATAACTATAGAGATATATTGTTAAACATGTATAATCCAAATGATGATTCTTGTAACTGAATACATATATGGGAGATTATAATTTCACATGAAATATTGATTGCAATGATATTTACTGCTGCGCGATCAAGTGTTTTTTATTTTAATTTAGAAGTGTTAATTTATTTTTGTTATGTTTGTGAAACTAAATTATGAAATAATTGATTGTACCGAGTATTTGTTGAATTGTATCGTTCCAGGGGGGATGGTAGAGAGGACCATTTGGTCCTAATCCCTCCCTGGTTGGTTAAATAAACTCATCAATCAATCAATCAATCAATCTCTCTCTCTCTCTCTCTCCTCTCTCTCTCTCGGGTACTTGTCACTTTCAGGTTAAACGGATCTGGGGATCGGGGGCCGTCTAGCCGGGGGATGACGATGAGCCGGAGCCAATATCGTGACATCGTCGTCCGCCCTATTACCGGAGGTAAATATCAAAGTGCAGCTCGGAGGACAACGGAGCGTTAAAAGCCCCCCTGGAACGGAGAGCGGAAGGGAGACCGCCGAAGTCTGGGGGCCACCGCCATTGAAAGGCCATCAAATCAAAATGTTATCAAAACGTCAGAGGTTGAGGCTTCGCCCCGTTCTGGGGGTCTCTTTTGTCTTCCGTTCCTCCCGAACTGGGTTCACTATCGAAGTTTACCGCTTTGGAAAGTTTACTTCTGTGTACGAGGTCGCGTCCGCTCCTCTCGGTCAACGGGCCGGTTCAAAGGTACAGTTTGTCAGGCGTGTACCCGTGTACAAAGGGGCTTCGCCAGGTGGTCGTAGGGACGGAATGACGCTGTTAGCAATAACCAGCGCGCAACTGTTCTCAAGAATCGTCAAAAGAACTGATACACAGACGGCAGCATGAAATCAACAGAAAATCCTTGAATCGACCCTCACAGCCTACAAAATCAAAGAAATCATTTGTGCTAATTCATGGCATATCCCAAAAAACTGACCAATTTGTTTCAAGGTGCAGACATGACCACTGGTTGGACCACTGGCCTTCAGAGCAGGTTTGGCAGTAAGCTCCCTGTTTATGTTTGACCAAAACTGAATCGTACAAACCATCAAGAAAAGTGTCATTGCGCGCCTTGAAACGATTTCAAGTTGTTTTTTTGTTGAAAACAGTCTCAACTTCGTATAAAAGTTAGATAAACCTTGCTATCCCACATTTTGGCAGTTCTGGGGGGCCAATCCGACCACTGTGGCTCTTTTGAAGTAGTTGCGGAACGAAGCTGTCAATTTCTTGACAATTCGGACAAAACCATCAGTTCTCAAGAATCGTCAAAAGAACTAATACACACGAACCAGCGTGATTTTAACAGCGAACCCTTGAATCGAGCCTGACACCCTACAAAATCAAAGAAATCACATATTAGCATGTGTGCTAATTGATGACATATTGGCCATGTCAATCAAAGCAGGCGCTGCACGTCTATTTCAAAGTTCATCTGATTTCTGGCAGCGACCAAATTCAAGAAAAGCTCCTATTCATGATGCGTGGACTTGGACAAAGTGGCAGCGCCTGTGGTCATAGACACTATAACATGAATTGAATGCAAACTCTTGGATTTAACCTAACAGCATACAAACTCAAGGAAATCGAACTATTTGTGTACATTAACGGCATATTTCAAAGTTCACTTGCTCTGACTGCTAACAAAGACCAGTTCAAAGTTGATTTTCTTGGACAAAGTAGCTTCATCAAACTGCCAACACTTTAATCGAGCCTAACAGCCTACAAACTCAAAGCAATCAAACATCAGCATTTCTGCTACTTGATGACTTATTGGTAACTCCAATCGAACTATGATATGCATGTCTATTTTAAAGTTCATCTACTCTGATTTCGGGCAGCGACCAAATTCAAGAAAAGCTCCTATTCATGATGGGTGTACTTGGACGAACAACATGAATTGAAATGCAAACTCTTGGATTTAACCCAACAGCCTACAAACTCAAGGAAATCGAACTATTTCTGTACATTGATGACATATTTGTTCACATCTGTCAAATGAGGCGCAAATGTCTATGTGCGAAGCGAATACTGACTTTGACAACGGAGCATCACTGGTTGTCATGGAAACGCAATAACGTTTCCAACTAACTGACCTTGCACATTCTCGAGAATCTGTTAATTCTTCCATTAGTAAACAATTCAGTAAAAATCACTTGTTAACGACAAATCTATTCCAAAAATATTTAAGTGAAAACGCTGCAAATTCTTTCACTGGGGTTTATTATTCAATGATTCATGATTTGAATTTCTACTAAGCTTTGGAGTGTGCGTGTTTCACAAGTGATAGAGCGATTATTGAATTTCAGGAGATATGCGTAGAGCACTTAAATCTGTTCTCAACCAAAATACCTATTTGGATTGATCAGTTGATCATATTTGTGTGCCTCGTGAAATTCAATAATCGCTCGATCACCTGTGAAACACGCACACTCCAAAGCTTAGTAGAAATTCAAATCATGAATCAAGCCAATTGAATAATAAACTCCAGTGAAAGAATTTGCAGCGTTTTTTATGGTTATCAGAATGCTTCAACCCGTGTATCGGCTATAAACCCTTTTAGGAGTTCACTCCAGTACATTGCTACTATTGTACTACTATTACTACCATTATGCGTTAAATTTCCTACACGCTTATTGTATTTTTATTACCGAAACTTAATTTCTGAGGTCCCCAGTTACAGTTCAAGAGTGGAATTCTGTCATTGTGGCTGTCTGGAGAGAATGGAGTTTATTTATTCTGATTACTAACAACGAGTAGTTCAAAGTTGATGGGCGTACAGTTCGTTTAAGGTTCTTTCAATGCAGCTGTGTACAGGTGGTGGTTACAGAGGGTGACACGTGGACAGGTGGAGGTGGTACACGTGGGCGGGAGCTGTACAGGAAAAAACAGCCTCACGTAAAAGAAAAAAGGTGGGACGACCAATAACATCGTTTTGATGGTTTAAATTAGCTCCTAAAATGTGATTTTTTGAAGATTTTATGATACGTTTTCTGCCATAAAATCCCACATTTCTGCACTCATAAACGGCTTTTTCCTATTTTCGACCACATTTTCGAATTCTGCGTTAAATTTCTTGCACTTATGTGCATTTTCATAATTAAAAACCAACTTCTGCGGTCCCGAATTACAGCTAAAAAGTTCAACATCAAAAAAGTAATCGGTTTTCTGAAAATATTTGAACATTTTAACTCTTTTATCCCAAAACAGGCTGAAAGCTGTCAAATTTAAGGAAAATTTGCAAATTTAATTGGCTTATGATGTGCATATGATTTTTTCAAAGATTTTCCCCCTCCCTCCAGAAAGTCAAGTTTTGTGCCATAAAAACCTATGTTTCTGCATTCCAAAAAAATTTTTTTACTAAATTTTTGATCCCTATATTTTCTTAACAAATGACTGACCTTCCACATTCAATGGAGCTGTGTACAGGTGGTGGTTACAGAGGGTGACACGTGGACAGGTGGAGGTGGTACACGTGGGAGGGAGCTGTACAGGAAAAAACACAGAACGTGGGAGTAGCCTCGCGTAAAAGAAAAAAAAAGGTGGGACGATCGAGAAAAGTCGACGTTTCCCTTTGGTTTTCCCAAGGTGTAAAGGAGGAAAAGCGTGGGCGTTGGCGAGGAAAAGTGTGGGACGAGAGGGTAGACGAGAGGCGACAGGGCAATCAATAACATCGGTTGATGGGTTTCAGCGGAAAACCTTTCGTTGGGTTTCACTTCGGCACCGCGAGGGACTTTCAGGAAAAAAAAAAAGGATTCGCCCGGACTCTTCGGGGTCGTCGGTATCAGGGAGGTTCGTCGGGGAAGGTAGAACACGAAGGATACGAGAGTGCAGAAGGGTTGAGGACCAACAAGTGGTTTCATCCCCCCGAATGTATCGACTTTCCTTGGCGAAGGGTGGTAAAAAAAAGAACGAAAAGAAGTCCGTGGGAGTATAAATAGGGGATGGTTTCCCCACAACTGGGAAGGGTTGATTCCTGGGTTTTTAGGGTAGATCCCGTACAGGGAGGAGATAGGGGTGGCCGAGTTGTAAAGGATTCGTGGGGTTTTCGGGTGCGAGTTGGTAGGGGTTGAGGAAAAGTCTTAGGTTAAAAGGGAGGAAAAGGGTTTTCCTTCTAGCCCTGCGATATATCACGCTGTCACGTCCTCGGGAAAACCGAAGTCAGAAGGGAGAGACCACCCTGTTGCCTAGTTCATCTGATCGAATCGAATATTTTATCGGCCACAAATCATGCGCACGGCATCGTCATACGCATAACCTATCTATCATCCACAAATAGTAGGAAGTGGGGTGACCAAATTCATTTTGAATCCCTGAGTTTTCATTTTTTGGCATGAATGAGTTTTGCCTACACCTCCTCTCTAACTATTTTGGTTTATTATTCAATAATAAACCATTGTAATCGCTCTTGAAAAAAAAAAAAAAAAAAAAAAAAAAAAAATTCTAACCCCTCCTGAAAATTTCATGGTTTGTATTTCAAAGGGTGCAGAATTCTAATCTGCAATAAAAAATTTTCCGTCCATCCGCCGTACGATTTCTCCCAAAACGGCTGAAGCAAAAAAGCTGAAATTTTCAGGAAAAATCCATCTTGGTCCGACGACGCCGCAATTCTTGAGCCACCTCTCTCACTCAATTTAAAGTTCCCTTTAAGGGTGTCAAAGTTTTGTAAAATCCCTAAAAACCTCAAAACAAGTCGAATCGGCCTAAATATTTATCTATTTGAAGAACATACCATTAGGAATCGAATGAGCCCTTCCCCACGTCCGTAGGTCAAACCATTCCCGATGTTTATGGTGCCAACCTTTGCGTTTTTTTTTTTTTTTTTTTAATTATTGTTTGTTTGTAACCTAGTGATGCCGATAGCGTCGAGTTATAGTGAATGTGGATACTGGAGTGATAGCCGATGTGGATACTTGTAGTTTATGGCCGATACACGGGTTGAAGCATTCTGATATGCATGAATCGCTGATAATATATAGGTAAATATTGTTCAATATTATTACTGGGGTTTATTATTATTATAGCACGTAAAACGGTTGTTAACCAAAATACCTATTTGGATTGGTCAGTTGATCAAATTTGTGTGCCTCCTGAAATTCAATAATCGCTCTATCACCTGTGAAAAACGCTGCAAATTCTTTCACTGGGGTTTATTATTCAATTGGCTTGCGTTCATGATTTGAATTTCTACTAAGCTTTGGAGTGTGCGTGTTTCACAGGTGATAGAGCGATTATTGAATTTCAAGAGGCACACAAATATGATCAACTGATCAATCCAAATAGGTATTTTGGTCGAGAACAAATTCACGTGCTCCATGCATATCTCCTGAAATTCAATAATCGCTCTATCCTGTGAAACGCGCACACTCCAAAGCTTAGTAGAAATTCAAATCATGAACGCAAGACAATTGAATAATAAACCCCAGTGAAAGAATTTGCAGCGTTTTTTTCAAGAGCGATTACAATGGTTTATGATTCAATAATTGTTCCAACCAGCCATGACGGCTTTTGGGAAATTTTCAGGGATTGTTCAGTTTGATGTGTAGATGGTCCCCTATGAAAAACGCTGCAAATTCTTTCACTGGGGTTTATTATTCAATTGGCTTGCGTTCATGATTTGAATTTCTACTAAGCTTTGGAGTGTGCGTGTTTCACAGGTGATAGAGCGATTATTGAATTTCAAGAGGCACACAAATATGATCAACATCCAAATAGGTATTTTGGTCGAGAACAGATTCACGTGCTCTACGCCTATCTCCTGAAATTCAATAATCGCTCTATCACCTCTGAAACACGCACACTCCAAAGCTTAGTACAAATTCAAATCATGAGTCATTGAATAATAAACCCCAGTGAAAGAATTTGCTGCGTTTTTCTGCTCGTGAAACTACCCCTCACGAAACACCTTTTTAAAAAGCTTCTTTCCCCTCTAAAAGCCTCCGTTTTCACTCAATTCACGTCGTTTCTTTCGTCGAGATTTCCAAAATAAAACGAAAACAAAAAAAGACTCTCTCCCGTGTTGTTTCGTGCTGTTGTTCGTTCCCTCTTGATCCGTCCTTTTATGAAAAGAAAAAGGGACAAAGAAGAAACACAATAAAGCGATGAAGTGGCGGGAACTTGATAGAGAACGAGGGGCACGCTGGAATTCAAACCATACGTTTTTGCGACGAATTTTTCGGGGTTCCAATTATTTCGTACCTCGGAGGCATTCTGTGACGTTTCTCTTTCAAAATACAAAAAAACGGGTAAAAACAACCCCGTTCCCTTGTATTTTAAATTGATGCGATTCTTTCGACGCGTATTCGCGCGAGTTTTGTTTTGTCTGCGCTTGAGTCGAACATATCGCGCAATGTTCGTCATTTGCCGAACATCTAGATTAGAGGGTAGACGGTATTGCGGTAACCAGTAAACGTTACTGGCCATCAGAAATACAACTGATTTTGAAAACCAAAAATATCGGCTACAAAGTATCGGTCAGCTCTGATCATGGGCGGTCCCAGGGGGGGGGGGTCAAGGATGGTCTTTGATGACCCCCCCAAAATTTATCTATTACGTTCATCTGATTTTTCACCAATATTGTTCGACCTTCTTTCACCTCCCCTCGGTCAGGGGACCAATAGAATTGCATCTCCTTTCTCTCCTAAAGAATTCGTTGATATTTCAAAAGAATCTTGGCCAAAAATTAGAAGAAAAATAAATTCTCGAGTATTCAGATCTGGTTTTCTTCTCGTCAACGAAAACTATCAACAAATTCTTTCATCTTAATGTCTGTCTGTTTGCTATTCAATAAACGAAAAACGCTGCAAATTCTTTCAGCTTTGGAGTCTGCGTGTTTCACAGGTGATAGGGCGATTATTGAATTTCAAGAGGCACACAAATATGATCAATTGATCAATCCAAATAGGTATTTTGGTCGGAGAACAGATTTACGTGCTCCATGCGTATCTCCTGAAATTCAATAATCGCTCTATCACCTGTGAAACACGCACACTCAAAAGCTTAGTACAGATTCAAATCATGAACGCAAGCCAATTAAATAATAATAAACCCGAGTGAAAGACTACTTATTTACAACAGTAATAATATTGAATAATAAACCCCTGTAATAATATTGAATAATATTTACCTATATATTATCAGAATGCTTCAACCCGGTGTATCGGCTACTAACTACACTACAAGTATTCACATCGGCTATCACTCCAGTATCCACATTCACTACAACTCGACGCTATCGGCCGGACATCACTAGGTTACAAACAAACAATAATAAACCAAAAAACGCAAATGTTGTCACCATAAATCGGGCCATACATCGGGAATGGTTTGACCTACTGACGTGGGGAAGGGCTCATTCGATTCCTAATTGTATGTTCTTCAAAAAGGAAAATATTTAGGTCGATTCGACTAGTTTTGAGGTTTTCAGGGATTTTACAAAACTTTTACAGCCCTTAAAGGGCACTTTAATTGAGTGAGAGAGCTGGCTCAAGAATTGGGGCGTCGTCGGACCAACGTGGATTTTTCCTGAAAATTTCAGATTTTTTGCTCCAGCCGTTTCGGAAATATCGTGCGTACGGCGTACGGACGGAAAAATTTTGTATTGCAGATTCGGATTCTACACCCTTTGAAACGTAAACCACGAAATTTTCAGGGGGGGTTAGAATTTTTTTCCAGAGCGATCACAATGGTTTATTATTGAATAATAAACCAAAATCCAACCCCAGTCCCAACCAAACCACCAAACCTTGTAATAGCGGCAGCCCGCTGAAATGTCCCCTATTATGGAAAGCGATCGAAAATGTCAACGTGACTTAAATTAGGAGTTTTTATTTGTAAGCTCTTTAGAAATAAAGAATTATCGTCTTTGAAAATATTTTAAGAAATGTTTTTTCAATATATATATAAGGTAACGGCACCGGTAGTGGCCACTGCTCCAGTAGTGGCCACTTTAAAGTTTATATTTGAGAAATAAGGATTCCCGGTCTCCTAGTGGCTTCAAACTTGCAGGAGGTACAGCTCATGTCATCTTGTAGTCAGAGGTTGAACTAGGAGTGCGCAGAGCATCATTGGAAATTGTGGTAAACTTCTCAATATGACCGTCCCTAGTTTCCTCGTTTGTTGGGCTGTATCCTAGAGCTTCTACTGGATAGAATCAATTTTGTTCATCTGGTATTGAATTTAATGATATTAAACACGTAAGGAGGGCAAAATGTCAAGTGGCCACTACTGAGACATGCACGTGGCCACTACTGGAAATTTCGTAATTTGATGTGGCCACTACTAGATCAAAATAAAGGTGTGAGAAAAAATTGATAAAAAATAGAAAAAATTGTTCTTTTGATAGTTTTAGGCAATGGATATGTTAGGGAAGAGTCGGGCTATATTCTAAATGAGTCCTGAAGAAAGTCAGTACTACTGTTGGCCCACAATTGTCAAAACTAATGAAAAAAATTCTTAACTGTGGCCACTACCGGTACCGTTACCTTATATTTCGGAATAAATCATTTAAAATACACAAAAATGCATTTTGGTAAAGTCCTGTTTGGGACTTTCTAAAAAAAACGGAGTTCTCGGGGGGGGGGGGGGGCAAGGCCCCCATGCCCCCCCCCCCCCCCGAAGCCGCCACTATGTATGTATTACATGGACGAACTAGTTTAATTGAGAATTCAGATGCCTCTCTGAACGTTACAACTGTCGAAGCGATGAGAATTTGTATTAATTCAACGCGCAATGTTGATTTCTCTTTGTGTAAATGTTAACTCCAAAGCGCCCACCTTCGTGTTAACCCCTTGAGCGCCAATGGCAAACAAAGACCCCTAAAGTGATGGAGCGGGAGCCTTGTTGAATGCAGGATCGAACTTGTTAAGCCCCCGTCTAACCTGGGGAGGTTTCAACGCTGTTTCCATAGCCACTTAACCTGTTTCCGAACGGGGAATTCGTTATAGCGAAAGCTGTTGTTCCCAGGAGGGGGAGAGAGAGACGCTATTGCGAATTAATGATTCCGTGCGATCACAGTTAACGGGGGATTCGGGCTGTTTAGAATTCAGTTACAGGGTTCGATAGAATCCTAACATGGTTTCCAGAGGATCTAGGTTGTCTGATGAGGTGACAGCAAGTGCAGAGAAAGGAAGAATACAGCAAAGGAGAGGGGTTCGGGGGTCCTCCCCCGTGAAATTTTGAAAAACTACCTGTCAAAAACGCCAGTCTAATGTGTTTTTGACGTGTGAATTCACGTTTTGGTTTATTATTCCAAAAATAAACCATTGTG
>JAVIWC010009373.1:0-13471 GCA_031894815.1 Creontiades dilutus | reverse complement strand
AATTCGTCGACAGTGGACGGAAGAAAAGAAAGGCTGCAGTTTAGTTGGCCGCAATGTTGCCAGGTTTACGGAAGTCACATCGGTGGCCAAGCGGTTTCATTCACGTGCGCCCGACCTGCTACCTAGTTTATATTCGCGCTAACTATTATATTCGAATTTTCCACTTGGTCACCACTATGACGTCCATCTGGTTTTGTTACTATCAACTGGTAGGAGCAGAGTGGGGGTGTATAACGTTGAAAAGCATTGTGACCTCCAAATCGGAGGCCACAATGCCACCGGATGCCACAATGGTAGGAAAATCTCAACGTGTGGAAGCCGCAACACCTGTCAAGTGTATATATATATATATATATATATATATATATATATATATATTACATACCTATATATACCTCTGGTCACAACGTTCTTCTTCTGAGTTCAGAAGATGAGTGGGATACTCCGTGACCTTCAACCAATTCTTACTTCCAGTCACCTGACCCGTGATTTATTCAAGAATGTGCCTCGTGTGACATGTCGACAAGGCCAGAATCTGGGAGGAATATTGTCACACAGACGTCAACAAGTTCAACCTTTAGGAGCGCAGCAGCCTGGACTACGTCGATGTAAGCGTCCAAGGTGCAAGCTGTGTGAAATCGTTGTTGATGACTCACACTTCACCTCACCAAATACCTCCCACTCCTACAAATGCCAGGGACATGCAGAATGTCAATCACGAATGTGTGTGTACCAGGTGATCTGTCGGCAGTGTGAAGAGGATAAGGGCAGGAGCTTCTATGTTGGGAAAGCTTCTCAACTCAATTTGAGAATTAATAACCATAGAGCTTCGTTGAACCAAGATCGGCCCCTACCTTTAAAGCTGCACGCCAGGTCACATGATCCCACAATCACATTCAACAACTGCTTTGGAGTGAAGGTCCTGAAGAAGATGTCACAGCCGAGCAACGACAGACTGTTGAGCAGTCCGAACGGGCTCATCGATGGGCGCTTGGATCGATGCGACCTTCTAGCCTCAATCTTAATGATTGAAAGTTACTTGAAAAATTAGCAAAGCCCTGAAGTTGCACATGGTTACGTCCAAGACACCATCCAGCCCCGAAAATTCAAAAAACCACTATTCTCCTACTTTTGAAAAAGATTTAAATCGAAATATCAAAATTATTGTCTCTTCTTTTTGTCTGTGAAATTTCTATAAATTTAATTACTATACATACTGTTCAGTAGAACACCTATAGTCACACAAATATATATATTCATGTTTGTAATGCAATAATACACGTAGGACATTTCTAGGACATTTGTGCACCAGACTAGGAAGTATACCTAGTACAATCGCTTTTTCTTTTAAACCGGTTAAGGACACAAATGAGTGGTTCTCATATAATGGTCGTTGTAAGAGTATCTAATGTCTTACCATGTTCTAGATTTTACATTTCCATTACTCCATTTAGGAATAATAATGACCCTCTCAGTATTTTTAATTTAACTTTTGGCTTCTGCCATTGTGAAAACCATCAACATGTTATGTTACTTCAAATTTTTGATCTATCAATTTTTTTCAGGGGAAATCAAAAAGCAATGAGAAAACTGTTTTTGCAACTGAATAAAGAACTTGCCGAAGATATCGCGGTCATTAGAAGCGACTTGGAAAACAACCAAAGGAAAAAACTTACAACTTTAATGGTCCAAGATATGCACTCAAGAGATGTCGTTGATAAATTCATGGCTTACAAGTGAGGTGCCGATATTGAATACAATTATGAATAAGTTTCAGTAGAAAAGGAAAGATAGGAAGGAAATTCATGTAATCGTACATGAATATTATCCAGTCTGGTCCATTAACAACAGTATAAATCGGTATTTTTAATCAAGCTCAATACGTAGAAGAGTGGTATAGATTATTGCGTGATATTTTTCATCAGTTGCGCTGTACATTTATGTTATCTATTATCTATCAGTGTTTTCATAATGATACATGATTTACAGCATATTCAATGCTGAGGAATTTGAATGGACAAGCCAGCTTCGGTTTTATTGGTCAGTTAACGATACAACGTTGCAAGTCAAACAATGTGAGGGTATGGAAACTTCCTCTTCTTTCATTATAGTAGTATTTTACTGGAGGTTTACTCGCCTCTGAATTAAAAGAATTTCAACTATAATCAAATTTTTTTTAAATGTTCAGTATCGTCTCTTAGTTCAGTTTCGTCTCTAGATAATATCGTTGTACATACGATTTTGTTATTCACTGCACTTACTGGATTTTATAATATTCCTACTTTTTCTGTCATTTTCTCTGAAGGGAATTTCGAATATGGGTTCGAGTACCTTGGCCTAATCATTCGCCAGGTCATAACTCCGTTGACAGACAGGATGAGACTGACAATTACTCAAGCGATTACGATGAAACAAGGAACTAACATTTTCGGTATGAATTTCTTCTTGCATGGCTCCTAATTTCAACACAACGCATAGCTTACATTGATGGACTCTACAATAATAATTAATATTATATTTTATTTTGTAATGAAACGCAATTGTTTCAAACTAATAACGAATTGCAAATACTACAATTGCAAATTATTACACAAGTTCCTCAATAGCATTAAATGGCGTTGTGGATAGCATAATTCTATAGCATTTGCTATTTGGTCGGGCATGAGCGTTTAAAAAAGAGCTGATCGTTTACTCCCCCAGTTTTTCCCGCGATCAAAGGAGAGTAAGACAGCTCCACGAATTTTCCTTCCCATATTTTAATGTCAGCGTTGTGTTCTATGAAAAAAGATAAAAAAATAAAAATGCTTCAATCTAATCGCTGAATGCTCGGGGGGCAACGTTAATACCTACATAACGATGGACAAAGGCTGTTTTCATCATATCAATTGACTGTAATCTTGGCTGAGTCGACAAAGATCAAGGTGCGATTTTGCCTAAGATAATGAGGAGCGACGAGCCCAGTGTTATATTTGAAATCAGTTGTGTGTCACAAGTCCTGGAGGCAAAAGCGGTTTTCTCTCGTTCAATATGTCCAGGATAGGTAAGTAAATGCAATAATTATAATTTTACTTGTTGAAATAGCTTCGGAAACATGAGACGAATTGCGGACTCAGGGTAAATGATGAACACATCAATTTCTCTAGACTGCCAAAAACGCTATTGACCTTTATTGACCCTGAAATGGACGTATATATTTTCCTGAGCAGTAGCACTAAATGTCGAATCCAGAATGAACTGCATTTACCTGCATTTGACTGGGTTTTATGCAAATTTGGTATGCA
Source organism: Creontiades dilutus (assembly GCA_031894815.1). Classification (NCBI taxonomy): domain Eukaryota; kingdom Metazoa; phylum Arthropoda; class Insecta; order Hemiptera; family Miridae; genus Creontiades; species Creontiades dilutus. The sequence goes on along the minus strand of JAVIWC010009373.1, from coordinate 10,190 downwards.
AGGATTTAAATTTTTTCAAAATCTTTTCCTACTTTTAAGTTTGAATATGTCCTCAACTGTTAAAGATAGGCAAAAAATGAAGATGAACAATTTTGTAGCAAATTCTGTCAGCTTCATGTTTTATTTCGTCAGTTTTTTTGTGAGGCCTACCGTTTCCGAGTTAAGAGCAAAAAACTAGCAAGGAAATAAATTTACGGTGAGATTACAATTTTACTGTTTCAACTACTCAGGTATATATAGGCTCCATTTCGGTCTCCTTCGATTCAGCAAAGAAAATCCAATAGACAGGCTTTTTACCAAAATGGATTCCGTAGCTTTCGTATTAGTTTACGAGATTTACCTGATTTTGCAGAAGTCAGTCGCAGGTACTTATTTCAAAAGTAGTTGCTGTTTAATTGCAATATACTTTTTATATTACGTACCTATTTACTTGACTACCTATTTGATTCGTTTTTATATTACCTACTTCTTTTTTATTTGATTATGTAGGTATAGGAGAAAAATTAAATTTCATACCTAGCAAGAAAGTAACCAATTATTTGTGTTTGTTGTGTTATTTTGAGTTTATTGTGTGTTATTCAGTCAAAATAATATTGGTGATGGATACACAAATGATGTGACCTTTTTGAAATCACCCGCTGAATCGTGACCAGTGATAAAATTTAAGTATCAGAGGACATACATTATAAGTTCTACGAGTTTGATTTATAATTACTCAGATAACCTTTTTTATTCTACCACGAAGCCCCTTTCAATGCTAATTAGGTCTGGCAAAACTCGGTACTCAGCTTTCTCAATAATGCGCTTAACGCCACTTCTGGACAATTTCAAAAACTCGCTGCGCAAATTTTTAAGTTAACGAACCCTCATAGCGTCGTCGACTTCAGCTTCAGGATGTGTCAAAACCACTTGCCGAACCACCTGCAAACATCACAAAACGCCACTTTGGGTTTAGCGTCCCCCAAAACTACCTACTTCAACAACATATACCAAAATACGATCCTACCTTCCTCGGCGGGGTTGAAATGTCGTCGTCAGCTTTTCGTTTTACTGCTGCACGAACTTGTACTTTCGCAATATCACTCTCCTCGAAATTGGGTTGATGAGTGTGCGTCCCATAAAAAGTGACTTTCCCACTTTCGGTTTTCAAATACGCGCTACATTTTGACGAAACCTTTGCCGCACGATACCACCTTTCACCTGCTGCAAGCTTTTTGTGATAATTACATTTAAATCCTTCGTGGAAAATCAACATTCCTCCTCGTTTCGAGCCACCCGAGACCTGAACTGTTGCCATCACGCAATAAAACTGACTTGCATCTATCCGCAGTGATGAACACATGTGAGCCGGAGTAAACGATATCAACGTTGATTTTTAACCTGCCGGGTGTAAACCGCAAACGCTGTTCGCGAGCATTGCTGTTTGCTTCGTCAGTTTCGATCGGGCGGGAGTAAACGATCAGACTCCCATTTGGTCTTTTGCCAGCTACTCATTAAAGAACTTTGAGGCTCTACAGCCCGACCGTGTAACTGACCGATTTTTCAAATGGTGAGTTCAAGGATGATCTTGGCATCTTGATCAATCAACAGTAAGGGTTAATATTCACGGAACCAATTTCTATCTGAATCAAACAAAGAACTACCCACCTACATGGGAAGTTGTTTAGATTCCTATTTTGTAATATTAGTTCCATAAATATTAACTCTTATTGTTGATTGATCAAGATGCCAAGATTACTGGCATATGTTGTGAGATGATGGAATGGTATAGTTGCCCCTTCCAACGAGCTGGATGCATTGATGATGCTCCGCCACACTCAGAGGATGACCCTGACGCTTGAAGGAGTTTGATTCATCTCCCAAGGCGACGGATTCTGAAATCGGGAAGGGGCCAACTAACCATTTCCATCAGACTCCCAGAGCTATGAGAAAAGCCGGGGGGGGGGGGGAGAAGAGGGAGCATAAATCTAAAATTGATTCTCATTCCGGGGGGTTGGGGGGCTCGCAATGAGTAGGGCAGGGGTATGACAATATTCAAATTGATCATAATTAAGGGTATACAGCCAAAGGAGGAAATGCGAGTGAATAGGGACAGGAGCACAATCAGGATAATATATAATAAAAGGGCTAATGATCGTAACCACGCTCAGGCTAACATGTGAGGCGATGGAATGGTATAGTTGACCCTTCCAATGAGCTGGATGCATTGAAAATGCTCCGCCACGCTTGGAGGCGCCTGATTCACCTCCCAAGGCGACGGATTCTAAAATCGGGAAAGGGCCAACTAACTATATCCATCACAATGTAGATCAATATAGGATTGTTGAGCCAAAGTACATGAACTTTGGTTCAGTAGTTTCGAAGAAAAGCTTCGAAGGACGGATAATTTATATTTTGATTATTGGAATCTATGTATCTTGAACATAAACCAGCAACTATTATTTAAAATAATTAACCTAATTCGCTCAATATGTATATTATGCTGAACCAGCTAACTTCTTCACGAAAAACTGAAACAACATTGTTCATCTTAATTTTTCTTAGGTCCGACAGCAACTGGCAAGAAAGAGACCATCAAAGATTTGGCAGCCACACTTGGAATTATGTGCATTGTTGTCAACTGTGGGTCAACTTTTGGATATTCACACTTCGGATACATGCTAAAAACCATCAGCTCATGCGGCGTTTGGGCCTGTTTTGACAAATTCGACAGATTGGAACAGTCCACGCTTTCTTTGATTTCGTCTTTGATATTTGCGTTGCGCGAAGCACTATTAGCTGGATCCGAATACTTTTACGTATGTTTGAATTAATCATTATTGCAATTTTATTTCGATTGGCCAATCAAATTAGGTGGAAAACTGCATTGTTGGCATATAATTAGTGACATTTTTTACCCTAGAGAACGACTAGAATTAATTATTGAGTGTGAACGACCAAGTATATACTTTCTTTTACTTATTTACTTTACTTCAATCGACGCTGAATAAATAAAATAGTGGCGAAGCCGTTTTCCCAAACGTGATCTAGACATGCTAATACAACTGATACGAATTGATAGAGGATATTATCGTTCTAAGTTAGCCACAGCTGTGGTTTTCTACCCAATTTAACCATAGAGTTTCTTCATTGTCCTCCCTAACAGTGTCAAAACGAGAACGTGAAGCTGAACGAATCTGCCAACATTTTCATAACTATGAACCCAGGCTACAGAGGAAGGCAGTCTTTACCGGAATCAATAGAAACCCTTTTCCGCCCCGTTGCCTGCATGTGTCCTGACACGGAGTTGATCTGCACTGTAACTCTTTTATCCGAAGGGTTCAAAGAAGCGAAGGTGAGGCTGGAATTTTAGCTAACCCCATGCAGTTCAGTCATGACTTACCTGTCTACGTCTTGAGTGTACTGCTTCATTTAATCTTTTACGCTCTGATAAAATTTCAACTTTCCAGAATTAATCATTAATCTTTCCCTTGCATGACATAATTGGAACTATGGGTCAACTCGCAGTTTTCATAATGCATAATTCGGAGGGAAATTACGTCGTTTGGTTGCAATAAATTAACGTTTCAGTCACTGAACATGTTGAATCACCCATCAAGGATGGATTTATTATTATAACTTGACACTCGATTTTTTATGGTGTTTTCAATCTCACGCTGATTTTGTTTTGCCATAAAAACCCAAGTTCCTCCACTTTAAAAATAATTTCTTTCAACCACATTTCCAGATTCAGCGTTACATGCCCAACATGCCTAAGTCACATTCATAATTGAAAACGAACTCCTAAAGACTGCAAATGCAGTTCAAAAACTAAAAATTGAAGAAACAACAAGTTTTTTTTTGTTACTTGTAAGTTATCTGCGTTTTCTAATGAGACGCAGGAAACTGTCATATTTCAGTAAAACTTGTAAAATTAATCAGATTTTTGATTTTGTGATCCATTTTCCGTTAGGTACTCATTGATTCCATAGAGAAATTCAAGTTTGAAATCGCAGAAATGGTAGGCACAAACAGAAAATACATTACATACCATGAAATTAACATAAGAATTCCCAACTTTCTTGTTTGCTGTAGCGACATGATTCAGATTGATAATTTCATGGAGATCAGTGGGAAATGAAATTCCCGTTGCAAGTTTGAGGTTGTTTTCCTTTAATTCTAGGTTAAAAAAACACGGATTTCACCAAAGCAACCCACGGATATAGAGGTAGGTCAGGTAAAGTGGGTTGAGTGCATGACGTTTTTCAGAGTTCAACTTTAAGAAGCCCTGAAAAAGTGATCATTGAAGCAGATTAATTTTGATTTTTGATCTAGTTACCTCTAAGTTTTCAAATGAATAATTGTTTTTTCGCAATCATGAAAATTATCAGCTCCTTGAAAGGAGATATTTCACATATCCCGCACTAAAATGGGGTAAGTTCTTCCTCGTTAAAGACATTTGATGGAGAAAGTCCCTCAATATAATATTGGAACGATTCAACGATTATTTTGATATTTGAAACCCAAAATCGGACAACATTTCACTGAGTAGTTGACTTTTGCCGCTCATCAAGTCACTTGGACTAGGAGGGAGAAAACATTAGGATATCAAAAACATTTATAAACTATTTTCAATAAGTACCACTAAAGAACTTCGACAAGAAACTTCTACAGTACTGTGCACTTTCCTCTCTCCTAAACTTTCCCCACTTTACCTTAGATTCGTCGAATCTTAGACAAAATTCAGTCGTCCTCAAAATCAGCAAAACTGAAATGAAAATAGCAGTAAGTAAATAGTTAAAATGAAATCTTCACACCGAAAAAATTCGAGGACGGCTGTTGTCGCAGGGCACACTATATTCGAACTGGCCCCCTTGGTTTCGTACGCAAGCTCTTAGTGATTCCACTGTGTTCTCTTTTCCACAGTGATCTGGCCGTAACGTTATTTGTGAGACCTAGTTGCAGCACAGCCTACGCTTCAAAGATTCTTCCTTTAGATCTTTGACGTTATTAGCAGGAGTAGAGTACACTTGTTGATGGATGAATCCCCACACGACAAAATCCCATTCCCGTGCCTAACGAGAAAGCCGTCCGCGTAATTACTTCCTCGTACTCTTCACAAATTAAAGATGAGGAAGAAAACTAAGCCCAAATAACTTTAGTAAATTCTTTCTGCCTCAAGGTTCTTGAGATTTTATTTGTCAACGAGGACGATATTAAGAGACCTTCAACTATTCTTTCCCCACTTGAGAAATCACAAGGATTGTTCTTGGTTGGTGCCAACACTTTTTGTCACATTCAAACTTGACTTTCCTTATGAAATTGATAGGGAATTTCCATACCCCTAGAAAGCTGAATAAATTTTCAAGTTTCCCGAAATGAAAGTTAATTTTATTTTCAATTTTCAATGTTTGAACTGCGGCTCCAGCCCTTATTAGTTCGTTTTGGACCATGAATGTGTACTACCCTTATAGGACGTTTAACGTTTAACGTTGAATCCGAAAATGTTGTTAAGATGGAATAAATCGGTTTTAATACAGAAAAACTTGAGTTTCTATTGCAACAAACGACATTCCCCCCGCCCCCAAGATTGAAATATCATATTTTAATACCGCAAAGTAAAAGTCGTTTTGTTTTAAGGGTAGTGGAATTGGTAGTTGGAACGTATACAGGGTGTCTAGTAAAATTATGGGAGAAACTGAGGGAATCGATTTGACATTTAATTTGCAATCGATAGTGTCTCTTAGCATTTTTCGTTAAGAGGCTTCATTTTCCCGCAATTTAATTTCTGAGATTTTTTTTACTTTTCAGACCTTGTCTCACTAAAACAGCCGTAGCTCCCTTAATTTTGATCTAAACGAAAAAATAAAGTAACCATTGGAAAGAGCATAAAATTTTCTATTAGCCAGATATAAAATTTAATTTTTTCAGCCAGACCTTATTGGTGAAAAAATGGCCAAAGTTGAAACTTTGAAAATTTCTTTAAAAACATCATTTTTCGTTTTCCTTCGCTATCTGTAGGGAGGTTTTTCGTCGGGCACTCCTCACTTGCCCAAACACTCAACTTTCCAACGGTATACTCGTTTTTATGTTTGAACGTCTTTTTCTAGGAAAAAAAAAAATGGGAGCTACGGCGTTTTGTTTCTGAAGTAGAAAAAATAGCTTAGAAATAACCTCCCTACAGATAGCAAAAAAACGAAAGAAAAACGATGATTTTTAGGAAATTTTCAAAGTTTGAACTTTGTCCATTGCGAGAAAACGAAGCCTCTAAACGAAAAATGCTACGAGACACTTTCGGAAGGATATATATTGTTGATGTAAATTTTGCAATGCATTGAAATTTTTGGCAAAGGAATTCTGTATTTCGTTGAAATTCCATAATTTTTACAACATTATTTTAGAATTTATATAGCAACAAGTGGGTTTTAATGAAGCAATCATCGTCATTTAGCGCTTCTGTTATTGCATTCGGTAATTTGCAGAATTGCATTAATGCCCCGTTGAAATGACCTCTGGATTCATACGACTTCATGAGACTGAATTATTTTGTTTGGGAAGTAGATTCTAAACCAGGAACGTGGAAAGTAAAAGCATTGGGAGCCAAGGGCGCCGGCTCATAGTGCTCGTTAGCTGCTCTCCAATTATACACAGGGAATTGAAACGAGACACGTTTTGAATGTCGCCAACTCAGCGATACCGTCTCAGAAATGTGATTGCAATATCATTTTCTCATCTCACTCAGACTTCAAAGTTATGTAAATCATCGAATTCGCAAGCGCAACATGCATTGTACTGATCAAATTTTTATTTCTCGCTGGTCTCATTACATCTAATTACAATTTCCTTGCCCTCTCGGCACCCAACGAAAATCATCATCGTAATTCCATCACTGTTCTGATAGTAATGAATTGCGACCTTATAAGAATTTTAGCGATGCCAAGATAATATTGTAGAACTCTCCTGATCCATTGATATGGAAAGACACGGTGATAACATTAACACATCTCATTGACGTATCTTTATTGATTTATCTTTGTGATAGACAAATATTTCCAATCGCATCCGATTATTTATGGTAATGGGATGATCTTATAGACAAATAACAAAATAGTAAAAATTCATATCAACTTTATGTGGAAATGGAACCCAAAATGAATAATTTCATGATTTTTATCAATAATCTACAGATAGACTGATTCACGGTAGATAGAAAGATAGATGGAAAATATATTTATGCCAAAAAACAACTGCCAATAACAAAAACTTATTGCTGGAAACATATAAGGCAAGGACCACTGGTCATCTGCCTGCGAGTTCGACTTTAGCACATTGAATTTCAGTAGTTTTCAATACCACAACATATACAAGCATACATATACTATATTATAACATAATAGGTTTTCGATCAAACAGCGATTTTACAAAAATATCAATTATCTAATAATCTAATAAATAATATATATAGGTAATTCAATAAATAAACAAATTATTGCAATAACGAATTTTCCAGTAATACGACAAAAATGACAATGAAAACGACAGTGCAACTAATCAAAAACTTAGCCAACAACATTATAGTTCCTGATCAAGAAGGCACGATAATTCAAACCGTCCCTAAGAAATGCATACAATGTGCCCGAGTTTTCACCTTTTAACAATGGTAGGATTCGAGGTAGGGTTTTGCGAAATACCGCCTCCTGAATTCAGAAATTATGGGGCATGCGCAGAAGAAATTATAGCTTTTCTCTTCCTCGTCTAGGTTGCACATCGCACAGCGAACTCCCTCCGTTCCACGATTCCAAGGTCGTGCATCAAGTCCGAGCTGTTCTCAGCGTGCTCTGGCGATCAGCCTGACAACTTTGAGCACCTTAATAGGACTGATTCACGGTTTCATTAATGTGTGCGTTCATTATATTTCTGTAATCTGTAAACACTGCAGAATATTTTGTATCTAAGTGTATTGATGACTCATTAAAGTAATACGGCATCGCCTCCACAACATAATTTGTTTCCACATCTCCGTCATGAAAAACGTTTACGAGACAATAACTTTCCGCGGAGGTTTAATAAACACTACTATTGTAAGATAATCCATATGGATAAACATGAAAATTCTGGGATACACATAAAATGGTGGACAAAAATTAGTTTTTTCAGTTACAAATAACCGTTTCAGATACTCTCCAAGAAAATGACCTGTCTATATAAACTTGCCAAAACGCAGATGACACAATCCGATCATTACGATTTTGGCCTAAAGGTGGTTAAATCCGTACTGAGAGTTGCAGGAGAACTCAAAAGAAATAACTTGTTCGTTTCAGAAGATGTCGTACTGATGAGAGCCTTGAGGTATTAATTCTATCAATGTGTTGGAAAAATCGGATGATGGTTTCATGAACTAGTTATATTGTCTTATTTTGTTATTAATATATTTCAGGGATGTGTTCATTCCAAAATTGTTGGATGACGATGCGAAATTCTTCCATGGCCTACTGAGCGACGTTTTTCCAATCAAAGAGAATTTAGATGAAAGAAATATGGACATGGAGAACACTATTGGTGCGTGCATAGCTCGAAAAGGGTTGATCCGCACTTCATGTCAAGTAAGATGCTTCTATTTGATTTCAAACTAGTGGCTTTCATAGTATTGTAAGCCCTTCTAATCCTACTCGTTAACTTGGTTTTATGAGTTTGTTTACTTGAAGCGGACCTTGTTTAGTGGTAGCGGACCTAAAGGGTCAATGGCTCCAGAAGGGAGCTTACTGATTCTTGGGGGAAATTCCCAACAATGCTGCAGGGAATTGGGTAGAATAAGCTGTACAGTTTTGACGAACTCATAGTTTATTACATATAAAATTCGTACGAGCTGATGAAATAGGTAACTTGTAGGGACGGATCGCAATCTGGCTCACTCGAGCTAACGACAACTTCTCACAGATGGAGACTTCAAGTAACGACTGTTCTCGACTAGAGCAAAAATACTACTGGCTGGAGAGTGGGGATGGGTATCGATACCCGATATTCCAAAAAATCTATATTTTACCGTTGAGTATCGATATTTTTGTATCGATACTGGGCCCTCCGATGATATCGAGTAAAGTAAACAGCTGATACTTCAATTCCGATATTTCGAAATATCGGCAAATTTTTCTCACTAGCTTAAAAAATTAGGTTGATTTTCTTACTAGTCAAAAAACTCACCTACCAATCTTTGCACAGTTGCAAAATTATCAAGCTGCAGGATTTTTCTCTATTCGTTAATTTCTCTATCTATTTCAGATACAGAAGATTATTCAGTTGGAAACAATTTTAAAAATGTGGCATTCAGCATTACTGGTGGGCCCAACCAGCGGTGGTAAATCTGTGATAGTAGACACCTTTATTGAAGTTGAGAAGGAAATTCATTCGCAATGTATTAGAAAATTCATCTTGAATCCCAACGTATGGTGAAACACAAGCCTAAATTTATTCTTTTTCAATACAACTATAGTATAGTAAATTCGTTATATGGACTATTTGAAACGTATTGCAGGTGTGTTCTATGGCAGAGCTGTACGGACATTGCGCACCAGGATTAAGACACTGGAGCGATGGCACATTGCCATATCTATTCAAAGAATCCAATAAATGTTCCGAAAATGTTTACATTGTTTTTGATGGTGCAATGAGTTCGGAATGGGTTGAAAGTCTGAGCTCCGTGATGGATGATAACAGAACCCTAACACTGGCGAATGGCGATCGAATACGATTGGGAAATCATTGTTTTCTCATATTTGAGGTTCGTGCAAAGTACATACAATTTGTAGTTTTCCATTCGTTGATAACTACTTTCATCAATTTCATCAGTCATTTTTAGCTATTTAAGGCATTTTTAGAATAGAATATGCAGGGTTGCCCCCCCTTAGAACCACCCCCCCCCCTCCCCATGTAAGTTGGTTCCCCCTCCCCAAAACAAAAATGTAAACCAATATTCGAGCACGGTCATTGCTTTTATAAATTTTCAGATGGAAAAACAAACCATATTTAAATTAATTAATAGGTTCATTATTATTTACGTTCTATCTAGTGATGTAATATATTTTTGAATGTTGTCACGTTAAAAACTGTTTCAATCAACATTACCCCCCAAACATTTTGTTGAAAGCCCAACAAAATACAGTTACAAAATACAGTTTTAACTACAGTTAAACAACTAGTTCAGTTGGTAGTTA
>JAVIWC010009372.1:0-13507 GCA_031894815.1 Creontiades dilutus | reverse complement strand
AATCCATGTTGGTCCGAAAACCCCTAATTCTTCGAGCTCTCTCACTTAATTCAAATTGCCTTTTAAGGGTTGTCAAAGTTTTGTAAAATCCCTAAAAACCTAAAAAAAAGTCCGGCCGATAGCGTCAGAGTTGTAGTGAATGTGGATACTGGAGTGATAGCCGATGTGAATACTTGTAGTGTAGTTAGTAGCCGATACACGGGTTGAAGCATTCTGATAATATATAGGTAAATATTATTCAATATTATTACTGGGGTTTATTATTCAATATTATTACTGGGGTAAATAAGTATTCTTTCACTGGGGTTTATTATTCAATTGGCTTGCGTTCATGATTTGAATCTTACTAAGCTTCGGAGTGTGCGTGTTTTACAGGTGATAGAGCGATTATTGAATTTCAGGAGATATGCATAGACCACGTAAATCGGTTCTCATCCAAAACACCTATTTGGATTGATCAGTTGATGATATTTGTGTGCCCCTCTACATCTGTCTACCTTTGGCTACATCGTTTAAATTTGGATTTGGGGAAGTTTTAACGCAATACGAGTGCCAAAGGACTTGATAAATTATAGATGTTTTTATTGTGGAGGGGGTATTGAGGTTCAATAAAAAAAACGCTGCAAATTCTTCACTGGTTGAATTTCTACTAAGCTTGGAGTGCGTGTTTCACAGGCGATAGAGCTATAATTGAATTTCAGGAGGCACTCAAATATGATCAACTAATCAATCCAAATAGGTATTTTGGTTGAGAACATATTTACGTGCTCCATGCATATCTCCCGAAATTCAATAATCGCTCTATCACCTGTGAAACACGCACACTCCAAAACTTAGTAGAAATTAAATCATGAACGCAAGCCAATTGAATAATAACCCTAGTGAAAGAATTTGTGGCGTTTTTTTGTTTCGTTAGTGTTTTCCCACCTATTGGGCTATCTATGTTATTCATTATTTTGACCAATTTGAAAAATAAGATACTTGATTAAGGCAGTAATGGTACCTACTAGAGGAAGATTTGGACGAGAATGGTGCAGATTTTACTCTTCGGATTTAGAACTCGACAATTTTGATACTATAGTGACTGTACCAGTGTAACTCCTAATAAACCGTCCAGTTTGTTTGTGATCGCTAAAGATGGGCTAAAAAAACATATTGTTCTCCTCTACCATTAAAAGACTGATGTTGTTAGTGTTGCTGTCTCAATTATTATGTGATCTGTAATTTTAAGAAATAAACTCGGTATAATAACGTAACAATAATATTGTTTGCCGTTTGTTATTTTTATTTTCCGCATATACCACATACTTACACACTTATAATAAGTAAGTTACTTCTTGTCTACACTAGAATTTATCTAGAAACTAGAAATAATTTATGAGCCAAAACAACGTTTGCCGGGTCAGCTAGTTAATATATAATCAGATAAAATTAATCCTCTTACTTTTTTATCCCATTTATTCTACGCAGTAGATATCAATATGATTGCCATGGAATTTCCGACATTCAGAAACGTTAATTGTATTTTAGAAATGTTAATGGATGTTAATTGAATAATTTCATTACTAAGAATAATTACAAATATAATAATTTAGTAATGACCATATCTACGATATAGTACTAAATGTACTATATCAGTTTGTTCCCTCAGAACACGACAGTGTGAGGATTTATTTAATTTTGTTGAATCACTCGTTCGGTGCCATTGCCATGTGTTATGTTCCCTCAAGTTTACCTGTAGGTCGATGAAGCTTTGAATTATCTTTTTGTAGAAAAAAACATTCTGAACAACTTTCGTGTCATGTCTGTCTGCATGTGAGTGTTCGGCAGTGTGTAGTGACGATAAATGCACAAACGTAAATCGATCAAGCATACTACTTTCCTCAGGTCCATCGGTTCAATCGGGCTCAAAGTTTAAAAGTAGTAAAGGGAAAAAATGGCCCCCAATCTCATATCAATTCAGAATTAGCACGAAACAACCGCCATGTCAACTAATTTTGGGGTTTATGTATTACAGAACATGTTCCGTGGCATTTGTGTTCCATCAATTGTAACAAGCTAATGTTCTACATCTCTCGAGATTTTCAAAAACATTTCAAAACATACATACATTCATGTTACCTTGACGCGAAAGCTATGTTTGTACACATAACTGGGTTGACGTTTTTTATGATGTACTGGGGAATCGAGATCGAGATTCTAAAGAGATGAATATACGCGTGGCTGAGCCTGATCGGGTTATTTCCGTCGTACGACGTGGTAAATTTTTCAAAACTGTGCTTTTAGAGCGGAAAGCTGAGGTCGGAACCTCTGTTCAGCATGTGCCTGGTCTACACTGACAACCAGCTAATTTTAGGACCACGTGTTCTTGCTGTTTGAAGCGGAAATGATGTGATGAAGTGAGGTTCCTCACCACTGAGTTCTATCTACTGTGGATGTCACCATTATAAACGAGTCAGTAACAGAGTTTTCGTTTTTCCATCAAAACTTGTTGGAGGAGGAGTAGTTTCAGCCTGTTTTTTTTTTGTTTATTTTTTGTTTAACCCCCCTGAAAATTTCATGGTTTACGTTTCAAAGGGTGTAGAATCCAAATCTGCAATAAAAATGTTTCCGTCCGTCCGCCGTACGCCGTACGCACGATATCTCCGAATCGGCTGGAGCAAAAGATCTGAAATTTTCAGGAAAAATCCATCTTGGTCCGACGACGCCCCATTTCTTGAGCCAGCTCTCTCACTCAATTTAAAGTGCCCTTTAAGGGCTGTCAAAGTTTTGTAAAATCCCTAAAAACCTCAAAAAAAGTCGAAGCGGAATAAATATTTACCTATTTGAAGAACATACCATTCCTACTTTCCATGAGGAATCGAATGAGCCCCTCTCCAGGTCCGTAGGTCAAACCATTGACCTATGTATGGGCCGATTTATGCTGCCAACATTTGCGTTTTTTTGGTTTATTGTTGTTTTTGTTTTGATCGCAGTAACCTAGTGATGTAGTGAACGTGGATATTGGAGTGAACTCCTAAAGAGTTTATATCCGATACACGGGTTGAAGTATGCATTCAGGCACACGAATATCATTAACTGATCAATCCAAATAGGTATTTTGGTGAGAACCGATTTACGTGCTCTATGCATATCTCCTGAAATTCAATAATCGCTCTATCACCTGTGAAACACGCACACTCCAAAGCTCAGTAGAAATTCAAATCATGAACGCAAGCCAATTGAATAATAAACCCCAGTGAAAGAATTTGCAGCGTTTTTGTAATATCATTGAGAATTCCTTAACCCTGGAAGGGCTGTTAGGACATTTTTAATGGCTCAAAAAAGGGAAACATTTTATAAATGAACTAACTCCGAAAAATGGAATTCTGAATGAAGTTTCCGAGGTAATTTCTGCAGGGAACTAGTATTAGGACTGATCCCTAGGCGATATATTTCTGTAATAAAAAAGTGTTAACCCCCTGTATATTACTGTACTAGTTTGCATCCAATAATTTGGACTTGTACCTAGTTTTTCAATCAATTATGTGCGTGTCCATGATTACAATGAGCAAGGACTCTATTCTTCCGACCCAATTGAATGCGTTTAGAATTTTGATGGTTTAGATGACACTAATTTAGGTTCGGTCGCGCTTTTGTGCTTCCACTCTCAAGCTCCGCTAGTTCCGTAGGATATGGGTCATTCTCTAAAAAACGGCAAATTCGTGTTACGGGGCTTCATTTCGTTACTAGAGCACCTAGAGATGCGTCGGTTTTTTATATCGCTAGAGGGAAGTGGTGGGCACCTTATCTTTCCTTCAAAAACATTTTTTTATAACTCTAATCATGTTTCCAAAATCATTAAAGTGTCAATTCTCCCTACTGTGTATCCATTCCTCCCTATCCTAGACAGTGTTTTCTCAACCGTGTGTCGCAATTTTTTTTTTTAGATTTGTATTTCGAGAAAGTGCAGTTATCTGTGCTTCTCGTTTCAGCAAGGTGTACCCAACCACGTTAGTAAAAAAAAAATCCTCTTGAATCCATTAGAAGAAAATTATAATTTTGAACTCAAAATTATAATTTGACAGTTTAGGGAGAGTGAGCTAAATCTAAGCTCGTGGGCCCCGAAAAATGTAGAGGCTATTTTCTATGTAATAAACTTGAAATGCTGAACTTTTAATGGTAACATGTAAGACGCTATTGATGTCTGACCAGGACGCTTTTGATCAGCTGAGTGCGCCGTATCTCTATTTTCTGTCTCATTTAAACTGCGATTTCGTAGCTCGTAACTTGTTAAAGGATTTGGAATGATCCATGATGTCACGTGCAGATTTCAATATTTGGTCTTAGGTCATCAGATTGCTCACAACTTCTTTGCTTTTTTGTGTAAATTCAAATTTCATAATAATGCTGAAGAGAGGTTTTTGTACCGGTTAACTGCCTGACGTTATTTTCAGAATTGGAGTTTTTCTTTCGGTGGCAGGTGAGGAAATCTTTGAGCTCCTTCGGTAGAAATCGGATCTCCTAAGATACCCAAAAGGGACCGCACGAAGGATTCAAACCCACTAAAACCTCACCTTCCTTTCCCCACGACGGAACGCAGCCTGGAACTGTTTGACACATTACCCACATTATCCAGAATTGGAGTTTGCGAGAGATGTAAAAGCTCTTCAACAGTCAATTTCAATTTAATGTGATGTTTTACCTGAGAACATCGTGCTTTTTCAATCGTAAATGGACGACCGGTGACAATAAATATTTTTTTCAAGATGACCGAACTGTGAAAACTGCGCCAAAGATCTACTTATGAATAAATTTCGACTACATTTTCTGTCAAAACTCTGCAACAATATTATCCATCACATTATTCCGAAATGAAATTCAGCAACTCTGTAGTCGAGAGTTCACAATAGGTGTTCCCTTTACTCAGAATCCCATCCACTGAGTTAGTATTAAATGGAGGCCAGGAATAGGCCGAGTAATTTATGCGCGCTATAATTTAAAGATGGTTTCTAAATTATCGGAGTAAAATTTATGGACGAAGTTGTGCGGTGAAGGGGGTCGACTGCGCTTCGAAGTTCGGCTGGGCTACAGAGCATCTGCTCCAGGGCGCTATCTTGAGGAGTTTCCTCTCGCTTTAATAAATCAGTCAACGTTGAAAGAAGCTCTGCCCTAGTTTTCAGTGGTTAACATTAAACGAATATATACAATTAAATTATGTAAGAACATTGCTTCTCAAAAAAGTAAGCAATATACGGTCTTACGTATACAATATACAATGCATAATCTAGTATAGTCTGAAGTATACAATATACAATATATAGCCTTCAAAACATTTCGCATTCCTTCAAGGGTTCGATTTTACAACTAATTTGAAACAGAGAATGCCTCTCAAAGTTTTCTTCTCAAACAACAGTATTCCGAGTTATTCGCGATTGAAGATTTTTCTCGTGTTATCGAGCAATTAATGGCCCTGCGACGCAGGTTAAAAAGAAATAGGTGAATAACACATTTTTTTTTTTCGTGATTTATTAATTGCGACTGAAAAATCAAATACATTTCATCTAGCAATTTTACATATCAATAAAGGTTCACTCCAAGAGGGTAGGTTTACAGCAAAATCTAGCCCTTTATTATATAGCTCAATTAATTAGCACTGAGTTCGATTGCACTTCTATTCACGCAGCACAACAAAATCCAGTGGTTTGTTTCGCTTGAGACGTCGGATTTCACCTTCGTTGTCCAAAACGTAGAGCATCTCCGGGTTCAGGTGTTTGTGGAGGCGATGTTCATGCTTCCTTGCGTATTTTGCAATAATTTCATAGACTGTCTCCATCCTCAAATCTCGATGAATATCATCGTTTCGCATGTACCAAGGGGCTCCAACTATACTTCTCAGTATTTTATTCTGAAAGGTTTGGATTTTCTTAATATTTGATTTCTTGGCACAGCCCCAGATCTGTATCCCATAGGTCCAAATAGGGCGAAGGATCTGCTTATATATAAGCAGTTTGTTGTGAAGAGAGAGATGGGAATTCCTTCCCATTAGCCAATACATCCTTCTGTACTTGATTTTAAGTTCTTCTTTCTTCTTTTCTATGTGTTTATTCCAGTTTAATTTGGAGTCAAGTGTCAAACCCAAGTATTTAACTGCTTCAGTATGCGGTATTTTATTCGAATTGATCTCAACATCCAAGATTGGGACTTTTCGGTTAGTGAAGTTGATGTGGGCTGATTTTGATTCGTTCAGCTTCATTCTCCACATCTTGGTCCATTTACAAACCTCAGTAGTAGACGTCTGTAGTTTGCGTGTTGCAGCTTCTATATCATCTCCAACAGAGAGGATAGCCGTATCATCTGCAAAGGTGGCTACAGTTGTGCCTTCTTGTTGGGGTAAGTCCCGTGTGTACAGGAGGTAGAGTACTAAATAACACAATGAGGGAGTATAATAACAATATTAAAAGTCAAAAAATCGTATATCCCAAATCCCCGAGGAGAGGACCACGTCGCTTGCCCTGGGAGACGCTTCCCCCCGCTGGGGCCCTCCTTCCTTCACTGGCGGGGTCGGGGGAGGGGGGAGCAGGTCGGTTGCCCTGGGAGACGGGGGCGAGAATTCCACCCGCCCAGCGTTACCACCCCCTGAATCGTCGATATACTCAGATAAGCCGAGTACAAAATATATTTTCCTTAAATGCTTTGTTTTTACATTCCTTAAAATGAAATTGTTATTATTTCTTATTAAACGATGAAAAACTAATAATATGGAATTAAAAAAAAGATTTTTTTAATCACTAAAAACCAAGTTTTGGTTGTATATAACACCTTATTTTGAATTTGTCAAATTCGTCTAGGAGTGTTTAAAAACCTATTTTCAAGTATCTAAATTTCAAAATCATGAAAATTCAATGGTTGACATTTTTATTGAACGAAAAAATAATTATGGAATTTTTAAAAATTCAATCACCAAAATATTATTAACTTGCATTTTTTGGCACCTACACGGGGCCTAATGAGGGCCCCACTGTTGGCCCTCACCACCACCTCAACATTATGATACGGCCCGCATACCTGGGCATACCTGGTAAGGATGGACAAGACGACGAAAGCGGAGTGTTCATTCAGACTTACTAAATACGCAGATAAAATTTGGTAAAACTCTATTAATTTCGGAAGTGTACGATGACTAACATTGTGACACTCAAATTTCATATTTTAGATTACGACTTTCTCCGGTTAAAACAGTGGAGTCATCTTTTGTGTGACTGTCAAACACGAGTGGTACGATATTCCATGTGACCAAAAAAAGATTCGTTAGCTGAAACGATTATTGTTCAAATACCAGTTCCGATTTAAACGGGCTTGTTAGGTTTAATAAAGTAGCTCGTGTGCGACAGGTCACGGCTTATTAGTGTTTGTTTGCGGTTGCTTTCGACGGCTCGCATTAAACCGACAGCCGAACTGAAATTAAAAGCAGCTCCTGACATCGGCAACTTCATCAGCCGTTTGTTGGTTCGCGCCAAACAACCATTATTACTCGACCGCCAATACTTCAGAGGGACCAACGTGAACTTGTAATTTCGTTTTTCACCCGCAGCCCGAGCCGGCTCTCGAAGTGAGAGGCCCGAAATTAAATAAATGCTCCCCGCGCAGCTTCTCATGCCGGAGCTTCAAACGGTAGGCCGGAAATCGGGTTGAGCCATCGCAAATTGACTTTGCCGGTAAAACTGATCGATTCTTCGGTGCCCACCCTTGGCAAACAGTGGGCATCCTCTCTCAATTAATCATTTTCGGAAGGCAATAAACGAGGGACGGAAGGAAAACTTTATTGGGGGCCCTCACGTGGAGGGCGTTCGAGTCTGGCGGTTTAATTTAACTTTTCTAACGACTTTTCGATGACGGCTAGGAAGGGTTGGGATGACTGTAATTAGATTGCCCGTCCTGAGATGTTCGCGTGATCATTTGACAAAATGAACCTGAGGATTTCAGCTAGACACTTTCATGCATGACTAATGAATCCAGACCTTCGAGAGTGACATTGAATTAACTATTGAAGGGGTTTTATGGATCGTAACATACAAGGTATTTCTCCACGATTTAGAATCAATTTGGTGATGCTCTCTTCACGTACGAGCATCACGTATGAGCTTCTTGATGTCTTCTACCAGTTCGTGAATGTTTCAATCGGGTTTTCCACCATGCAGTCATCTGAAGACACTTCTTGTACTTCATCTAAGCCTCGAGAAGAATCGTCTTAGGATTTCTGATCAGGATCAAGGTTTCCAATTTTCTATCCATTTTAGCATCTATCCTCTGCTCCCGATAATCTCTTGCATGAAAACCAACTACAAGCTTCTCAATGTCTTCTAACAGGTTTATGAACGAATCGTTCCTTTTCTGCCTTCATACCTTGAGCTGAAGACGACAGTTAAACCTCGTCCAACTCCCCCAAGCAGATCAGTTATGGCAGTTATGGCTTCTACAAGAGATGCTCTGTTCTCTCGTTCTTCGTCTATCAAATCAGCCAAACCTGACAGTGACGGCCCTGGACTAGCCAATGGAAACCGTATTAGAGCTTGAGAGGAATGGGTCTTTGTTGCCAGTTAGGCATTGATAAAGCTGCGTTGATAGTGAACAATCTGTGAAGAAACAGACAGTTCGTCATGGTTGACCCATCCCTATGTATTGAACCTGAGGACTTCTGCCAGCCACTTTCATGCATGACGAATGAATCCAGACCTTCGAGAGTGACATTGAATTAACTATTGCAGAGGTTTTATGGACTGTAACACAGAAGATGGGAACTCTTTGAATAGAATCAATTCGATGCCTCTCGTTCCATTGCATGCGCACGAGGTACGAATTTCTCAATGTCTTTCGACAGGCCTATGACTGTTTCGTTCGGCATTTGCCTCCTTGAAATTAGCTTGAAGTTGGACCGCATCTCAAAGCAACAGCGTCCAGAATCGTTGCATGATTGCTGGTCAGGATCAATATAGCCAATTTGATATTCATTGAAGCATCAATAAAAACATCAATGGCCTTCTTAACCCTCTACTCCCGAGAATCACATACATGAGCAAGACGTACGAGATTCCACTGTCTACTACCATTGTGTGACTTAATTGCTCTCTTGTTTGTGCTTCGACAGTTATGTTCGAAGAAGCCCCTCCTAGAGATGAAGGAGAATTCAGTGGTGTTAACACGTTATTCCTACACTTTTTAACTGTTTACAGCGCTTACAGCGTTTACTATAGTTCGATCGACAAAAAACTATTATATTACATATTTTTGAAAACTTTATGTTGAAGCGTTTTGTTGAAAATATAACTTGTGTTCTTTGATTAGATGGGAAATAAAGCCGTCCTGGATATCTGTTTTACATCAGAAAAGTCAGAAACGTAATCACATATACATTAACGCGAGAGTTGGAGTTGAATTAATTTCATCAAACCCTTTCGCCTAACTTGCATGAGCAAATTTATTATCGCGTTGAGATCCAAGGATTTCGCTACGTTATTAACTCGACTAGTTGACTTAAACTTCATTAACGCAGTGCGCGGAGTCGCTTAGCTTTCAGAAATGGCTCTTCTTATTGTCACTTAACCCCTCCTCCCCCGACTGGGTCTTTCTTACGTGACTAAAGTGGCAAGTTTGATCATGTTCCTCTGCCCTAAGAGAGCCTTGAAGCAAAAAGAGTTAATGGAACTTTCATGAGGTGGCTACATCACTTTGGGAGCCAGACTTGAGTCACAAAAGACTCGTCCCCATTAATCCTGCGACGAAGTTTTCGTCAAAGCCCTTTGTTATTCTCAACTTATCTCATCCGTATTTCAGTTTGCTTTCCATAATTTGACAGTTTTCGCAACTATCAAGATTGTTTGCATCTGGTAATCGGAACGAGCGAGAAGTTTGAAATTTAATCTTCCAACTGGGTCAAGACCAATCAGTTTTCGTTTTAAGATAGATTGGATTCTCTTTCATCGCTAAAAATAGCGCTCTTCTAGCAAGTTCTTCAGTACCCTGTCATACCCAAATATGATAGAAAAATATTAATAAACCATTTAAAACGTCAAGAACAAAATGGGAAAACTTCTTGCAACTAAGATATACAATTTTAAAACGTTTCTGTATATCATATGAGCAAGTTTTCCAAAATTATAAAGACAAATTTTCGTTACATTTAGGGTGACCTGCCCAGTTTGTGGACGACCCCCAGTTTGTGGACAAGTCCGCAGTAAAATGGCTTAAATAAGGTCTGGAGCGATGTCTAGCAGAGGCAGTTGTTACCTGTAGTTACTTTGGTATCTCACAGAGGGGTCTGTCAAATATCGTTCTCAAGAAATTAGCAAAAGATAACAAAAACAAAAATTGAATGGTGACCCTTCTTCAAGTGCATGTGAACACGAGTTGAGTGATAAGACTTCCTTTCCTGTGTACCTAATTTAACCCATCTTACCACCATTTTTTCTTCAATTTCTTGTTATTTACAAGTTCCTTTCTTAATCAAGTACTAGTAAAATGCTTCAGAATCGGTAAAATTAATGTTCCAAGTGATTTATGAGGTGTCCACACACTGGTCTGCCAAATCTCTTGTTTTCCAGTTAGTGGACGCCCGTCCACAAACTGGAAAACGTCTCACTTTTCATATTTTAATAAATTTTGGTCTATTTTCGTTGAGAAATATTCTAGCTTTCATTTTTTTCGATTGCTTCCAAGAAAAAAGTATGTTTTCCAGTAAGTGGACGCCCAAAGAGAATGAGAACTCACGCCGTGAGACTGAAGGAGAGGCTGTTGCTCATGAAAGTTCTACCAATGTTACTATGATTGATGCTACTGCTATTCCTTTACAACCTGACAATCGAGCGGTACGTCCTATTAATTCAGAGATCTCGGTAATCAAGCCCAAGGAAACACCGCAGATTTCCCCCAGCTGGGATGACGAAACAGCGAGATTGAATAGCGTTTGGTTTCAAGAGCTCAGTCTTTCGTACGCTGAGTCAGCAATGCCCTTAAAATATGATAAACAACTTGTAAAACGTCATTACTGCAAAACTGAGAAGGAATGGCGAGAAGAACAGGAAATGAATGAAAAAGAAAAAATGGAAAGTGAGAAAATCAAAGCAGAGAAGGCAAAACAAGGTGTAACATTAGGTAAAAGTAATGCCTGAATCGCTCTAGACTGGAGAAATCTAGATCTAGAAATTTCAAAGGTGAAGAGGAAGACCAAAGAGACAGCCGAATTCAGAAAAAGCAAAACAAGAAGCAGGGCAGATTGCTGCACCACAAGAAGAATGCAGCAGAACTAAACTACAAGAAGGAAGGACCAAGTCACTAGCGACGAAGTTGTGGAAATCCATTTCAATAAAAACGGAGTTAGATAGAACGTTGTCTATATTTCCACGAAAGTAAAGAGTTACACAGTTGAATCGATTTCGACAGTTAGGTCATCATCAGTAACTAACATGAACTGAAGGTACATCATCAAAGCTCATCTTATATATGATCAAGTGAAAAGAGATTGAATCCTATTGACTCAGGGAAGTGAAAGGGGCGGGGAGGACCAACCAATGCCACTCAAAGCTTACAAAGTGAAAGGGGCACAAACAGTAACAATATGGAGAGGGGGTGCCAAACTTATTGCAAAAATGAACCCAATAATGGTGAAATGTTTTGAGGAATGACATAATTTAAACATTTTCCTGACTTACCACTCTTAACAATTTCGAATTTTTCTAGCACATCCAACATACCTCCCTTTGATCAAAACTAAAGCTATGGTTGGACTCATTCGGATGACTTGCAAAGGAAGAATCACCTTTGTTGTCCCTGAAATCCTATGCCCTCTTATTCGTTCCTAAATTTCCTACCAGTTTGATCGCAGTAAGCCCACATGAACATTTTAGTTGATAAACTAGTTATTTAGTTTACTTTATTGAACCTGAAAGTTCTGATTGAATAAAATGTGTTTTAATACTGAATGTGATAGGTAGGTATTATAATACCTACTTACCGAGTTACCTAGAGGATGTTGATAAGAGTGGAACTCTGAAAGTTTTAATATCATTCATAATTTAATATCATTTTTAATATGATTTCAATACCAAAGTATCGTTCACCCTTTTGGATAACTTTCTTAAATTCTGAAATTCGGTGAAAAATTTATAGAACCATGAAAAACCAGAATTCTCTGTCAAAAAATTTGAGTGTCCACACACTGGATACCGTCTGTCCACAGACAGGAAATTCTTTGTCCACACACTGGCAAACGGCACTTTTTTCACATTCGTTTAGAAATCAATTTGTATGAGCTACAAATATAGTGAAATGAAGGTAATTTCAAAACTTGATTTATACCAGAAGGCACTAGAAAAAGAAAAAGTTGAGAAAATTGAACAGGGACTGTGTACTATTAGTTGTAAGTTGAAACTTCACTTGCCTACATCTTAATCGTCCACAGACTGGGTAGGTCACCCTATGTTAAATTGCGTTGATATTTGACAAGCACATCGTTCGTAAAAAAAGTTTCTAACTGCCAATTGTATTCAGACAAAATTTGTTTTTAGATGATATTCTTCAATTGTTGGATTTTTCATTTTTCGACTTTTTTTCCTATCATTTATTGATCTAAATTAAATTAAACCACACTTTTTGGAATAAGTTCAAGATTCAATTTTTATATATAAGATGATACAAGTTTTTGAGTAATATTCTGTAAGAAATATGTTTTTCACCATTTTCAGACGTTTTTTAAATTTTCTCATCACTTTTTTAAATTTGAAATATTTAGTGCGCTGAAAAATGTTGTTCTTTCTTTTGACTGCCGGATTTTTTGTCCATGGAACGAATTTTTTATTTCAGTTCGGCCGTGGATATAACAGCCCCAATGAATATTTCGCTGATTAGTGACGACGGAAGTTGTATACCTCTGGTCTGTGACGGGTGTAGGAGAGTGAGAAATACGGACTTTGGTATTTTCTCCTGGGTCCTGTAGGCACAATTTTTACATGATTTCCCATGGACCATGTACATCCACATAGAAGAAAATTTAAAACACTTACGAAACTGTATTTAGTTGAGATTTGACGGTAATACTGATCAGTGGCATAAATGTAAACGAAATTTTGAAATGTCCCGTATAATAGGTAGAGTAGGGTCCGAGCACGCTTCCCTGCGTTACCCATGCTTCAATTTTGTTGTTGAATTTGTTTTGTTTTTTTACGAAAGAAAAGCTCATTTTTGTCTCAGGTTCCTTTGTGGTTGTCCGTTACGGTCTCAGTTGCACCCTCTGGGTTCGAGACAGGAGCCGCCACTGGTATGACTGTAAATTAACTGGGCTATGTTCAGTTGATATATTATTGATATATTGAAATTAATATCAATATAAAAAAGAGAATAATTCAAATGTACACCTCTGGTATTCTGGTACTGGAACAGCAAGCATCAGTTGATGACATTTCTTGCACTGAAATCTAGCGTACTGCGGAATCTACTGCAGATCTACGAGTAATATTCATGGAGTAATCTATTC
>JAVIWC010009371.1:0-132091 GCA_031894815.1 Creontiades dilutus | reverse complement strand
CGTACATGTATTTCCTTACATACATTTGATTTCCTTCTATATGTAGAGATAAATGCAAAATTGCAGACAAAACTGTATGCAATACAGAAAAATAACCAACTTTCTTCATTGATCGGGGTGAATTTCAATCACCAGTGGCTAACAGGTAGCACTTGAAAGCAGTTTTGAGGTCGTCGTTGTCAATCAGATCACCGCAATATAAACCGATCAATTCGAACAATTTGGCTTCCATCATAAACCAGCTTATCAGAGTATATCGACGTTTCAGGGGGTGGTAACGCTGGGCGGGTGGAATTCTCGCCCCCGTCTCCCAGGGCAATCGACGTGGTCCTCTCCTCGGGGATTTGGGATATACGATTTTTTGACTTTTACTATTGTTATTATACTCCCTCATTGTGTTGTTTAGTACTCTACCTCCTGTACACACGGGACTTACCCCAACAAGAAGGCACAACTGTTGCCACCTAGCAGATGATACGGCTATCCTCTCTGTTGGAGATGATATAGAAGCTGCAACACGCAAACTACAGACGTCTACTACTGAGGTTTGTAAATGGACCAAGATGTGGAGAATGAAGCTGAACGAATCAAAATCAGCCCACATCAACTTCACAAACCGAAAAGTCCCAATTTTGGATGTTGAGATCAATTCGAATAAAATACCGCATACTGAAGCAGTTAAATACTTGGGTTTGACACTTGACTCCAAATTAAACTGGAATAAACACATAGAAAAGAAGAAAGAAGAACTTAAAATCAAGTACAGAGAGATGTATTGGCTAATGGGAAGGAATTCCCATCTCTCTCTTCACAACAAACTGCTTATATATAAGCAGATCCTTCGCCCTATTTGGACCTTGGGATACAGATCTGGGGCTGTGCCAAGAAATCAAATATTAAGAAAATCCAAACCTTTCAGAATAAAATACTGAGAAGTATAGTTGGAGCCCCTTGGTACATGCGAAACGATGATATTCATCGAGATTTGAGGATGGAGACAGTCTATGAAATTATTGCAAAATACGCAAGGAAGCATGAACATCGCCTCCACAAACACGTGAACCCGGAGATGCTCTACGTTTTAGACAACGAAGGTGAAATCCGACGTCTCAAGCGAAACAAACCACTGGATTTAGTTGTGCTGCGTGAATAGAAGTGCAATCGAACTCAGTGCTAATTAATTGAGCTATATAATAAAGGGCTAGATTTTGCTGTAAACCTACCCTCTTGGAGTGTACCTTTATTGATATGTAAAATTGCTAGATGAAATGTATTTGATTTTTCAGTCGCAATTAATAAATCACGAAAAAAAATTGTGTTATTCACCTATTTCTTTTTAACCTGCGTAGCAGGGCCATTAAACTAGTTACTTCATAAATAGTACTAAATGAAATGGAAAAAAGCAAAGACGATTGTGGAGGTTGAAAGAGTTGAGAGATTCTCAGGCGAAGAGGACGATGATGTTTCCATATGCACTCTAGCGGGATTTTGTCCACCCAACTTCCCCGTCAATTCCTCGTGAATAGTAGCGTTTTTCAAAAACTATTTGCTACATAAACCTGTGTGACAATGCCCTCCCAGTGCTCCGAGTCATTTTCTCTTTCTCCATTCAAATTCAAGCTCCAAGGAGAGTAAAAAGAAGATTGATGGTTGGACGAAATCCCGCTAGAATGCGCTCGAAACCGTCATCGCTCTCTTCGCCGAAGAATCTCCTGAAAGAGTTGCGAACTCTATAACACTGTTTTCAGTGAAACCATCCTTGAGACCACACAGCCCGGGCCCGGCTTTGCTTCAAGCTCTGAGTTCCTGTTGCATAAGGTCTAGGTCACTCAACTACTGCCATATTTGCTCGAATCACACCGCGTAATTGCGCTGTATGGTAGCTGGGCGTGGAGGAAAAACTCTCTAATGTGGGATTTGCATAACCCCAACTCTATATTACACTTTATACTCGTATAATTTGCAATATATAGCTTTTCCAAGTCGAATCGAGAATTTTCCAAGTCGAATTGAGAATTTTCCAAACCAAATTGAGATTTCTCCAAACCAATTTGAGAATTTTCCAAGTCGAATTGAGAATTTTCCAAAAATTGAGATTTTTCCAAATCAATTTGAGAATTTTCCAAATCAATTTGAGAATTTTCCAAATCAATTTGAGAATTTTCCAAATCAAGTTGATAATTTTCCAATCTACTAAAAAGAAAGAGGGAGTTTTCCAAACCGAATTGACAATTTTTTTAAGGCAATCCAACACTTTTATTGAAAACCAAATTAGTGAAGCAAAATAAAAGAATAGCACTTTATGAACAAATTAACATTGAAATCAGAATGTCAAAATGAACGAATTTTTGTTTTTGTTGACTTCAATAGACCAGCCAAACGCAGAGTAGCCTCGATTTTTTCTGTTCTTAACAAGACCGTAATTTTTATGAAGTATTCTTCGTTCATTTTGTCTTTTTGATTTCAATGTTAATTAGTTCATGAAGTGCTATTCTTTCATTCTGCTTCACTAATTTTGTTTTCAATAGAAGTCTTGAATTGCCTTAAAAAATTGTCAATTCGGTTTGGAAAACTCCCTCTTCCTTTTTAGTAGTGAAAAGTTTCTTAGATTGGAAAATTCTCAAATTGATTTGGAAAATTCTCAAATTGGTTTGGAAAAATCTCAATTTGGTTTGGAAAAGTCTCAATTCGACTTGGAAAATTCTCAATTCGACTTGGAAAAGCTATAGTACGGTTATATTCTGTAGATAGTTCTTTATTTGAGATTAATATTCTTCACTCTGTTACTGTTCTGCATTTAATGGCCATTCTGATTAATATTGTGACAAATTAATTAAATAATTACCTTCTCCGTCAGCAGATTCGGATTCTTGATCGTCACCTTCTTCTTCGGGTGGTGATTCTGCAAAAACATCGCATAAAAGTCAGACTTTTTCAGGAAAACCAACTGTACGTTGATGGCTTAATATAATACGATGCATAGTATGCAAGTTGAGTGCAAATTCAAAATTTAAACGTCGCCACGGGCTGTGAGATGAACATTTTAAAACAATCTCGACATGAACAGAAATTGGCACTTTGTCGGAATCAAAAAGGGAACTAGTTTTAGAAATTAAAATTGTAAATTTAATGAAAAACTACGCGTTTGCAACAGGTTTGATGTTGGTAATCACACTATATAAAAACCGGCTTATCAGAGTATATCGACGTTTCAGGGGGTGGTAACGCTGGGCATTACCGAAAGGGGTCGTCATTTAAATGACATAATTTTTCACACTTGACGTAACCTTTTCAATTTTTCGATTGTGAATAAAACGTACAGATATCCTTTACACGTTCTGCTTATTTTTCAATCCCTACTACCGAATTTGTGAATGTGACAGGATTTTGAAATGTACTAACGGGCGTCGGGGCTCCGTGGAGATAGACAAATCGGTCTAACGACGGCGTTAAATTCAGGCGTTAGCCTAAACGGGACGTTAAACTGGTTGGTGAAAAATAAGAACGGAGTAGGATAGAACCCAATTTCCACGAAAGTAAAGAGTTACACTGTTAAATCGATTTCGATGGTTAGGTCATCATCAGTAACAAACATGAACTGAAAGTACATCACAGAAAGCATATCTTATATATGATCGAGTGAGAGGAGATTGAATCCTATTGCTCACACTGAAAGGGGGCATAGGACCAACGATGCCACTCAAGGTTACAAAGTGAAAGGACAAACAAGATCATTATAGGAAGAAAGAACTTGTTTGGAGAAATTTTGAGGAATGACATCATTTAAACATTTTCCTGACCTATCACTTTTGACAATTTCAAGAATTTTTTTCTAGCACATCCAACATACCTCCCTTTGGGCAAAAGTGAGGAAATTCTTGGATTGTTTTGTCAGATCAAAACTGAAACTATGATTGGATTCATTCAGATGACTTGCAAACTGGAATCAAACACATGATTCGTTCCCTAAATTTCCTACCAGTTTGACCACAGTACTCAAGCCCACAAGAACATTTTAGAAAACCCCACTTTTATCCTGAACGTTAATCTTATCCTTAACCGTACCCAAAGAAGATTTGAGATTATTTTTATTCTTAAACCCAACGTTGAAACCCCTGGACGACAGACTTTTACCGAGTTTATCCACAATTTTCCTAATAAGGTATTAATCCACTTTTCTCTTCCAACTCAATTTCTCTCACTAAATTACACAGATCCCTGACTCTTTTTCCTAAGAACCTTATTCCAAATAGAATCAACAAGTTCTCCCCCATATCCATTACTTACGGCTTTACTTTTAATAACAGATTTTTCTTTCAATAAATTTTGATCATTCATTGGTATGGACAGTGCCCTATGACATACTATGGAAGAATGTTTATGGACTAAAGGATGATTTGAAGTACTATGAATAGATATATCACTGTAGGTATTTTTTCTATAAATGGAGAAATCATGCCTTTTGTTAATTAATGAGATAGACAAATCAAGCTTATTTCCGCCTCAATTCAAAAATGTGATCGTTTGATGAAAGGATCCAAATTGTTGATTTTTTCCAGAAAAGAATTTAGTTGTCTCTCGGTTTCTGTCCATAAAATAATTATGTCGTCTACGTATCTATCTGGTTGGTGAAAGTGCCCCTGAGAGAGATATTTGTAATAAATGGAATTATATCATCGACAGTATTAAACATTTCGAGGCACCTACTACTTACCGATGCCATGTTGAGTTCGCATGTGCCTTTTGAGGGAAATCGGGAAATTCGTCTCGAATCGGCATTCGGTACATTTCATAAGGGTCCCCACTGGAAGAAAAACAAAAGAAAATTCCATAAGAAATTTGTAAAAATTAACTGTCCACCGTAACTACGCGTAATTACACTATTAACACCACAAACTGTCAATAAACTTGTTCTTAAATCGATTTACAGTCAATTACAATCAAATTCTCTTTTATAACATGCAAATAGGTAGAATATAAGCCCATGTATGATTATAATCGTGACCACTATTACAATAGCGTTATTGTTGAAATTTAAACATTTCGTAGCTTAAATTGTTTTGGTTTATTATTCAATAATAAATCATTGTAAGTAATCGCTCTTGAAAAAACGCTGCAAATTCTTTCACTGGGGTTTATTATTCAATTTGAATTTCTACTAAGCTTTGGAGTGTGATTGAATCATATTTACCTATATATTATCAGCGTTTCATGAATATCAGAATGCTTCAACCCGTGTATCGGCTATAAACTACAATATCCACATTCACTACAACTCGACGCTATCGGCATCACTAGGTTACAAACAATGATAAACCAAAAAACGCAAATGTTGTCACCATAAATCGGGCCATACATCGGGAATGGTTTGAGCTACAGACCTGGGGAGGGGCTCATTCGATTCCTCATGGAATGTTCTTAAATAGGTATAAATTTAGGCCGCTTGACTTGTTTTGAGGTTTTTAGGGATTTTACAAAACTTTGACAACCCTTAAAGGGCACTTTACATTAAGTGAGAGAGCTGGCTCAAGAATTGGGGCGTCGTCGGACCAAGATGGATTTTTCCTGAAAATTTCAGATCTTTTGCTCCAGCCGTTTGGGAGATATCGTGCGTACGGCGTACGTACGGAAAAATTTTTATTGCAGATTCGGATTCTACACCCTTTGAAACGAAAACCATGAAATTTTCAGGGGGGGGGTTAGAATTTTTTTTTCCAGAACGATTACAATGGTTTATTATTGAATAATAAACCAAAACGCTGCAAAATTCTTTCATTGGGGTTTATTATTCAATGATTCATGATTTGAATTTGTACTAAGCTTTGGAGTGTGCGTGTTTCACAGGTGATAGAGCGATTATTGAATTTCAGGAGGCACACAAATATGATCAACTGATCAATCCAAATAGGTATTTTGGTTGAGAACCGATTTACGTGCTCTACACAACACGCACACTCCAAACCTTAGTACAAATTCAAATTATGCAAGCAAGCCTAATGAATTAAATTGAATAATAAACCCCAGTGAAAGAATTTGCAGCGTTAAATTTTATGCCTCACAATTATGTTTTAAATAACTGTTTTTAAAACATGTCTGTACCGAGAATAGAAATTTATAAAGTCCTATCTGACTATGTAAACATGTTGATATTGTTATTAATTTTGTTATCAATTGGCTGTAAAACCGAAAGTTAATGGGCAGTAATGAAATATAAAATGCAAAACATATCGTTAAAGGTAGTTTTACGTTACGTTGGTGTTAATCAACTTGGAATTTCAAATGCTTTCATTTAAAGGTATATTTTAAATAATATTTTTGAAGAATTTTATATGTAAAGGGAGGTTACCTGAATGTTTAGAGAGCATGTGACGATCCAAAGCTGATTTCATGAGGGACACGTAGTCGCAGTATTTGCACTTGAAAGTCAATCGTTGGCCGTCTGAAATGTAAAATAAGAAGGGACAATAATTTATAACGATTTTCCAGATTCTAGAAGCGTGGGCATTCGCAGAACAGATTCAAATGTTTGAATTCCAATCACTTATTGACCAGGTTACTTATTTATTTATTTTATTTATTTATAATATATACTGGCAGAAGCCCAATTACATAAATGAATACAAAATTGAATATCAGCCGCTTACAAATAAGACAAAATCAAGAGACAATGCATCACCTAACTACCTATTTCGGATTAATCTTTTTAATTCAAAAAACGCTGCAAATTCTTTCACTTGGGTTTATTATTCAATTGGCTTGCGTTCATAATTTGAATTTCTACTAAGCTTTGGAGTGTGTGATTCACAGGATAGGGCGATTATTGAATTTCAGGAGATATGCATGGAGCACGAGAATCTGTTCTCGACCAAAATACCTATTTGGATTGATCAGTTGATCATATTTGTGTGCCTCCTGAAATTCAATAATCGCTCTATCACCTGTGAAACACGCACACTCCAAAGCTTAGTAAGATTCAAATCATGAACGCAAGCCAATTGAATAATAAACCCCAGTGAAAGAATACTTATTTATCCCAGTAATAATGTTGAATAATAAACCCCGGTAATAATATTGAATAATATTTACCTATATATTATCAGAATGCTTCAACCCGTGTATCGGCTACTAACTACACTACAAGTATTCACATCGGCTATCACTCCGGTATCCACATTCACTACAACGCGACGCTATCGGCCGGACATCACTAGGTTACAAACAAACAATAATAAACCAAAAAACGCAAATGTTGGCACCATAAATCGGGCCATACATCGGGAATGGTTTGACCTACGGACCTGGGGAAGGGCTCATTCGATTCCTAGAGGTATGTTCTTCAAAAAGGTATAAATTTAGACCGCTTCGACTTGTTTTGAGGTTTTTAGGGATTTTACAAAACTTTGACAGCCCTTAGAGGGCACTTTAAATTGAGTGAGAGAGCTGGGGCGTCGTCGGACCAAGGAAATTCCTGGAAATTTCAGATCTTTTGCTCCAGCCGTTTGGGAGATATCGTGCGTACGGCGTACGGACGGAAAAATTTTTATTGCAGATTCGGATTCTACACCCTTTGAAACGTAAACCATGAAATTTTCAGGGGGGTTAGCATTTTTTTCCAGAGCGATTAGAATGGTTTATTATTGAAAATTTTAAAATCACTGGGGTTTATTATTCAATTGGCTTGCGTTCATGATTTGAATGTCTACTAAGCCTTGGAGTGTGCGTGTTTAGAGCGATTGTTGAATTTCAAAATATGCATAGAGCACTTAAATCGGTTCTCAACCAAAATACCTATTTGGATTGATCAGTTGATCATATTTGTGTGCCTCCTGAAATTCAACAATCGCTCTATCACCTGTGAAACACGCACACTCCAAAGCTCAGTAGAAATTCAAATCATGAACGCAAGCCAATTGAATAATAAACCCCAGTGAAAGAATTTGCAGCGTTTTTAGCTATTCAACTACCAAGAATGAGATGGTTGACAGTTGGCAGTTAACGTACCTGGGTGTTTGGCAGCGATGTGCTTGTTGAGATCTCCCCTGTGGATGGCTTTATGATCGCAGTAGTCGCATTTGAAGGGTTTTCCGTCCTCTGTAACATAACAAGAAGCTGCAATCAAATTCAATTCTGTACAATTGGCAAAAATGTCTGGACTGTCCTAGAGAATGACCAAGAACACCTCAAAGACGATCGTGAATTGAGCGCGTCCACAAAACATTACCAATTCTTCTTGCCCACGTGTTCATATCAAACGCGCCTCTAATTGAGAAAAAATTACCTTTGCTGGTGGCTGTAATACAAAGATGAAAGGAACAAATTTAAAAGAGGCTTAATTGAACGGATTTCGTCATTAAAAAACGCTGCAAATTCATGATTTGAATTTCTACTGAGCTTTGGAGTGTGCGTGTTTCACAGGTGATAGAGCGATTATTGAATTTCAGGAGATATGCATAGAGCACGTAAATCGGTTCTCAACCAAAATACCTATTTGGATTGATCAGTTGATGATATTTGTGTGCCTCCTCTACATCAGTCTACCTTTGGCTACATCGTTTAAATTTGGATTTGGGGAAGTTTCAACGCAATACGAGTGCTAAAGGACTTGATAAATTATAGGTTTTTATTGTGGGGAGGTATTGAGGTTCAATAAAAAAAAACGCTGCAAATTCTTTCACTGGGGTTTATTATTCAATCGGCTTGCGTTCATGATTTGAATTTCTACTAAGCTTTGGAGTGTGCGCGTTTCACAGGATAGAGCGATTATTGAATTTCAGGAGATATGAATGGAGCACGTGAATCTGTTCTCAACCAAAATACCTATTTGGATTGATCAGTTGACCATATTTGTGTGCCTTCTGAAATTCAATAATCGCTCTATCCTGTAAAACACGCACACTCCAAAGCTTAGTAGAAATTCAAATCATGAACGCAAGCCAATTGAATAATAAACCCCAGTGAAAGAATTTGCAGCGTTTTTCTCTTACCATTACAGTAATTGGAATAGTAATTGCGATTACTTCTGGAGTAATTTCAACCCCAAAACTTCGGATTTTCAATCTCCTTTTTACTGAAATTGTTACAAGCCAAATATACGTCATTACAATGAAAGTAATGAATTATTCATTCATCAAATTAATGATTACATCTCAACTCTGGTACCTGTATGCTTAGCGAGGACGTGCCTGTGAAGCGATTGCCTTTGAACGGTTCGGAAATCGCAGTGTTCACACTGGAAGGGTTTCTCCTCTGAAATGAAACGAAAAAATAAGAAAAAAAGAGAGAAAAAAACGTTTATTGATAATTATGCGGGGTGTAATGTTGGATTAGTTGGGGTTCAATATCGGTGTAATCGGCGCGCAGTGGGCTGAATCACTAATTTAGGTGGACAAAATTCTGAAACTTGTCCATATGCAACCTTTGGGTTCCCAGATCACGGAAAAAAATTATTTAAAAAATCAAATTAATTTTTTGACATGATTGGCGAGCACACAGTGGTCTAAAATCAAATTGATTTGCTAAAATTTAAAACTTTCCTAAATTCAACGATTGAAGTCCCAGAATACGGAAAAAATTATATTTAAAAATGGTCTATTATCAAATTTATTTGCCAAAATTGTACTGAAAAAAAAATTATGTATCACCCAAAACGCAAAAAATCGCAAAAATTCATTGCAACATTTAAAAACTAGAATGATTGATGAAACAAATCCTGCAAACGAACCCGTGGAATAATAGTTTTTCGTTATTGAATAGGGGCATACATTTACAAGTTGCTAAGTTAAATCCACAGGTAGAACGCAATGTATATTCTATAACGAATGCAGAAATTTAATGTCTTACCTGTCTCAGCAATGTCCATTGTTGAATAAAAGCAATAGAACTTCGCGCTACACACACTTTTAACATAATGAATGGCCATCGAATAAAGATAATCCCACTGCCGATTATCAGGCACTTGCGTAAACATGACTGATTCAGTCCTTTATCTATTTGTTTGTAAACACGGTATGGAGGAAAATATTAGTATTTACAGTCTCACTAACTAATAATAAAAAGCTAAAGCACTCAGAAATTCCAGACTTTTGACTTGACTTTTGTCCATCTAAATTGGTGATTTAGCCCACTGTGCGGCGCTCGAAATCTCATATTATTTTATTATTTATTATTCCGCACTTTATTGTTGAATGGCGCCACCTGACTCTATTATCGATCATTTCTTATTTCGAACAATGATCCCCGGTTTGGGTATGAAGGTGCAAATGAAATTGTTCCCCGAAAAAATGGTTAATGTAGGTTTTGAAAGCGGTTTTCTGGGCTGGTTTATCAATTCTTAGATCTTAACAAACCCCAAATATTATAATCTTATTATATTTCAGCTTTCCACAATTGATAGGAAAGAAGTTAGCTTCAGGAGCCACTCTGCTGATCAAGACCCTGTACACCTTATTGTTCACGTCCTAAGGAGGCTACCAGCCAAATCATAATAATCATATAGCCAAATTTCAGCTATAATCATATAGGTACCTAACTACCTCACTTCTAAGAATCATAAATGCTTGCGTACGAGTCTGCAACGCATTGGGACATTTTCTTCTGTGTATTCGAGCCAGACTACATCACCTACTCCAGTAGCGTTGTTGTTCATGTCCTAACGAGACAAATTTCAGCTTCCTACGGTTGATAGGAAAGAAGTTAGCTTCAGGAGCCACTCTGCTGATCAAGACCCTGTACACCTTATTGTTCACGTCCTAAGGAGGCTACCAGCCAAATTTCAGCTTTCCACAGTTGATAGGAAAGAAGTTAGCTTCAGGAGCCACTCTGCTGATCAAGACCCTCTGCACCTTATTGTTCACGTCCTAAGGAGGCTACCAGCCAAATCATAATAATCATATAGCCAAATTTCAGCTATAATCATATAGGTACCTAACTACCTCACTTCTAAGAATCATAAATGCTTGCATTCGAGTCTGCAACGCATTGGGACATTTCCTTCTGTGTATTCGAGCCAGACTACATCACCTACTCCAGTAGCGTTGTTGTTCATGTCCTAACGAGACAAATTTCAGCTTCCTACGGTTGATAGGAAAGAAGTTAGCTTCAGGAGCCACTCTGCTGATCAAGACCCTCTGCACCTTATTGTTCACGTCCTAAGGAGGCTACCAGCCAAATTTCAGCTTTCCACAGTTGATAGGAAAGAAGTTAGCTTCAGTAGCCACTCTGCTGATCAAAACCCTGTACACCTTATTGTTCACGTCGTAAGGAGTCCACCAGCCACATTTCAGCTTTCCACAGTTGATAGGAAAGAAGTTAGCTTCAGTAGCCACTCTGCTGATCAAAACCCTCTGCACCTTATTGTTCACGTCCTAAGGAGTCTTTTCAGCTTTCCACAGTTGATAGGAAAGAAGTTAGCTTCAGGAGTCACTCAGTTTATCAAAACCCTGCACACGTTATTGATCACGTCCTAAGGAGGCTACCAGCCAAATTTCAGCTTTCCACAGTTGATAGGAAAGAAGTTAGCTTCAGGAGCCACTCTGCTGATCAAGACCCTCTGCACCTTATTGTTCACGTCCTAAGGAGGCTACCAGCCAAATCATAATAATCATATAGCCAAATTTCAGCTATAATCATATAGGTACCTAACTACCTCACTTCTAAGAATCATAAATGCTTGCATACGAGTCTGCAACACATTGGGACATTTTCTTCTGTGTATTCGAGCCAGACTACATCACCTACTCCAGTAGCGTTGTTGTTCATGTCCTAACGAGACAAATTTCAGCTTCCTACGGTTGATAGGAAAGAAGTTAGCTTCAGTAGCCTCTCTGCTGATCAAGACCCTGTACACCTTATAGTTCATGTCCTAAGGAGGCTACCAGCCAAATTTCAGCTTTCCACAGTTGATAGGAAAGAAGTTAGCTTCAGGAGCCACTCTGCTGATCAAGACCCTGTACACTTTATTGTTCATGTCCTAAGGAGGCTACCAGCCAAATTTCAGCTTTCCACAGTTGATAGGAAAGAAGTTAGCTTCAGGAGCCACTCAGTTGATCAAAACCCTCTGCACCTTATTGTTCACGTCCTAAGGAGGCTACCAGCCAAATCATAATAATCATATAGGCAAATTTCAGCTATAATCATATAGGTACCTAACTACCTCACTTCTAAGAATCATAAATGCTTGCATACGAGTCTGCAACACATTGGGACATTTTCTTCTGTGTATTCGAGCCAGACTACATCACCTACTCCAGTAGCGTTGTTGTTCATGTCCTAACGAGACAAATTTCAGCTTCCTACGGTTGATAGGAAAGAAGTTAGCTTCAGGAGCCACTCTGCCGATCAAGACCCTGTACACTTTATTGTTCATGTCCTAAGGAGGCTACCAGCCAAATTTCAGCTTTCCACAGTTGATAGGA
The DNA here is from genome assembly GCA_031894815.1 of Creontiades dilutus. Lineage (NCBI taxonomy): Eukaryota > Metazoa > Arthropoda > Insecta > Hemiptera > Miridae > Creontiades > Creontiades dilutus. The sequence goes on along the minus strand of JAVIWC010009371.1, from coordinate 119,678 downwards.
AAGAAGTTAGCTTCAGGAGCCACTCTGCTGATCAAGACCCTCTGACCCTTATTGTTCACGTCCTAAGGAGGCTACCAGCCAAATCATAATAATCATATAGCCAAATTTCAGCTATAATCATATAGGTACCTAACTACCTCACTTCTAAGAATCATAAATGCTTGCGTACGAGTCTGCAACGCATGTATTCGAGCCGGACTACATCACCTACTCCAGTAGCGTTGTTGTTCATGTCCTAACGAGACAAATTTCAGCTTCCTACGGTTGATAGGAAAGAAGTTAGCTTCAGGAGCCACTCTGCTGATCAAGACCCTCTGCACCTTATTGTTCATGTCCTAAGGAGGCTACCAGCCAAATTTCAGCTTTCCACAGTTGATAAGAAAGAAGTTAGCTTCAGGAGCCACTCAGTTGATCAAAACCCTCTGCACCTTATTGTTCACGTCCTAAGGAGGCTACCAGCCAAATCATAATAGCCAAATTTCAGCTATAATCATATAGGTACCTAACTACCTCACTTCTAAGAATCATAAATGCTTGCATACGAGTCTGCAACACATTGGGACATTTTCTTCTGTGTATTCGAGCCGGACTACATCACCTACTCCAGTAGCGTTGTTGTTCATGTCCTAACGAGACAAATTTCAGCTTCCTACGGTTGATAGGAAAGAAGTTAGCTTCGGGAGCCACTCTGCTGATCAAGACCCTGTACACCTTATTGTTCACGTCCTAAGGAGTCTACCAGCCAAATTTCAGCTTTCCACAGTTGATAGGGAAGAAGTTAGCTTCAGGAGCCACTCTGCTGATCAAAACCCTGTACACCTTATTGTTCATGTCCTAAGGAGGCTACCAGCCAAATTTCAGCTTTCCACAGTTGATAGGAAAGAAGTTAGCTTCAGGAGCCACTCTGCTGATCAAGACCCTCTGCACCTTACTGTTCACGTCCTAAGGAGGCTACCAGCCAAATCATAATAATCATATAGCCAAATTTCAGCTATAATCATATAGGTACCTAACTACCTCACTTCTAAGAATCATAAATGCTTGCATACGAGTCTGCAACACATTGGGACATTTTCTTCTGTGTATTCGAGCCAGACTACATCACCTACTCCAGTAGCGTTGTTGTTCATGTCCTAACGAGACAAATTTCAGCTTCCTACGGTTGATAGGAAAGAAGTTAGCTTCAGTAGCCACTCTGCTGATCAAGACCCTGTACACCTTATAGTTCATGTCCTCAAGAGGCTACCAGCCAAATTTCAGCTTTCCACAGTTGATAGGAAAGAAGTTAGCTTCAGGAGCCACTCTGCTGATCAAGACCCTGTACACTTTATTGTTCATGTCCTAAGGAGGTTACCAGCCAAATTTCAGCTTTCCACAGTTGATAGGAAAGAAGTTAGCTTCAGGAGCCACTCTGCTGATCAAGACCCTCTGACCCTTATTGTTCACGTCCTAAGGAGGCTACCAGCCAAATCATAATAATCATATAGCCAAATTTCAGCTATAATCATATAGGTACCTAACTACCTCACTTCTAAGAATCATAAATGCTTGCATACGAGTCTGCAACGCATTGGGACATTTTCTTCTGTGTATTCGAGCCAGACTACATCACCTACTCCAGTAGCGTTGTTGTTCATGTCCTAACGAGACAAATTTCAGCTTCCTACGGTTGATAGGAAAGAAGTTAGCTTCAGGAGCCACTCTGCTGATCAAGACCCTCTGCACCTTATTGTTCATGTCCTAAGGAGGCTACCAGCCAAATTTCAGCTTTCCACAGTTGATAAGAAAGAAGTTAGCTTCAGGAGCCACTCAGTTGATCAAAACCCTCTGCACCTTATTGTTCACGTCCTAAGGAGGCTACCAGCCAAATCATAATCATATAGCCAAATTTCAGCTATAATCATATAGGTACCTAACTACCTCACTTCTAAGAATCATAAATGCTTGCATACGAGTCTGCAACACATTGGGACATTTTCTTCTGTGTATTCGAGCCGGACTACATCACCTACTCCAGTAGCGTTGTTGTTCATGTCCTAACGAGACAAATTTCAGCTTCCTACGGTTGATAGGAAAGAAGTTAGCTTCAGTAGCCACTCTGCTGATCAAGACCCTCTGCACCTTATTGTTCACGTCCTAAGGAGGCTACCAGCCAAATTTCAGCTTTCCACAGTTGATAGGAGAGAAGTTAGCTTCAGGAGCCACTCTGTTTATCAAAACCCTGTACACGTTATTGTTCATGTCCTAAGGAGGCTACCAGCCAAATTTCAGCTTTCCACAGTTGATAGGAAAGAAGTTAGCTTCAGGAGCCACTCTGCTGATCAAGACCCTCTGCACCTTATTGTTCACGTCCTAAGGAGGCTACCAGCCAAATCATAATAATCATATAGCCAAATTTCAGCTATAATCATATAGGTACCTAACTACCTCACTTCTAAGAATCATAAATGCTTGCATACGAGTCTGCAACACATTGGGACATTTTCTTCTGTGTATTCGAGCCAGACTACATCACCTACTCCAGCAGCGTTGTTGTTCGTGTCCTAACGAGACGAATTTCAGCTTCCTACATTGATAGGAAAGAAGTTAGCTTCAGTAGCCTCTCTGCTGATCAAGACCCTGTACACCTTATTGTTCATGTCCTAAGGAGGCTACCAGCCAAATTTCAGCTTTCCACAGTTGATAGGAAAGAAGTTAGCTTCAGGAGCCACTCTGCTGATCAAGACCCTGTACACTTTATTGTTCATGTCCTAAGGAGGCTACCAGCCAAATTTCAGCTTTCCACAGTTGATAGGAAAGAAGTTAGCTTCAGGAGCCACTCTGCTGATCAAGACCCTCTGCACCTTATTGTTCACGTCCTAAGGAGGCTACCAGCCAAAACATAATAATCATATAGCCAAATTTCAGCTATAATCGTATAGGTACCTACCTACCTCACTTCTAAGAATCATAAATGCTTGCATACGAGTCTGCAACACATTGGGACATTTTCTTCTGTGTATTCGAGCCAGACTACATCACCTACTCCAGTAGCGTTGTTGTTCATGTCCTAACGAGACAAATTTCAGCTTCCTACGGTTGATAGGAAAGAAGTTAGCTTCAGGAGCCACTCTGCTGATCAAGACCCTGTACACTTTATTGTTCATGTCCTAAGGAGGCTACCAGCCAAATTTCAGCTTTCCACAGTTGATAGGAAAGAAGTTAGCTTCAGGAGCCACTCTGCTGATCAAGACCCTGGACACCTTATTGTTCACGTCCTAAGGAGGCTACCAGCCAAATCATAATAATCATATAGCCAAATTTCAGCTATAATCATATAGGTACCTAACTACCTCACTTCTAAGAATCATAAATGCTTGCATACGAGTCTGCAACGCATTGGGACATTTTCTTCTGTGTATTCGAGCCAGACTACATCACCTACTCCAGTAGCGTTGTTGTTCATGTCCTAACGAGACAAATTTCAGCTTCCTACGGTTGATAGGAAAGAAGTTAGCTTCAGGAGCCACTCTGCTGATCAAGACCCTCTGCACCTTATTGTTCATGTCCTAAGGAGGCTACCAGCCAAATTTCAGCTTTCCACAGTTGATAGGAAAGAAGTTAGCTTCAGGAGCCACTCAGTTGATCAAAACCCTCTGCACCTTATTGTTCACGTCCTAAGGAGGCTACCAGCAAATCATGATAATCATGTAGCCAAATTTCAGCTATAATCATATAGGTAGCTAGTACTACCTCAGTTGATAAAATCATAAATGATCACGTCAACGAGTCTGCAACACATTGGGACATTTCCACAGTTCTAGGAAAGTATTCAGGAGCCACTCTGTTGATCAAGACCCTGTACACCTTGTTGTTCACGTCCTAAGGAGGCTACCAGCCAAATTTCAGCTTTCCACAGTTGATAGGAAAGAAGTTAGCTTCAGGAGCCACTCTGCTGATCAAAACCCTCTGCACCTTATTGTTCACGTCCTAAGGACAGTTGATAGGGAAGAAGTTAGCTACCACTCTGCCAAATCACCTTATTGTTCACGTAATACCAGCCAAATCATAATAATCATACAGCCAAATTTCAGCTATAATCATTTAGGTACCTACCTACCTCACTTCTACGAATCATAATAATCATTGAGCATATTTCGTTACGTAACGTGACATAACGACAATTTGGTTGTGTGCATTTTTAGTACAAATATATGCATTTTTCGATTTTTAAAAGCAGTTGTAACCTTACTTTTGTGGATGACCCTCGTATTTAAAAAAAAAAAGAGCGAAATTCGAAAGTTATTAAAATATGAAATACCGATAATCGTAAAAGTTAAAAAGAAATTGTCACCTTGAGACGCGTGTTTGGCTAAAACGTGTTTCCTGATCGACGAGATGTACACAGTCGAGAAATCACACTGGTCACAATTGTAAGGCTTCTCTTCTGTAATTGTTCAACAAAAAACGAAATCAATAAAAATATAACGATAATTAATTATAGGATCATTAACGTGAGTATAATCACTTTTGGTTTATTATTCAATAATAAACCATTGTAATCGCTCTGGAAAAAAAAATTCTAACCCCCCCTGAAAATTTCATGGTTTACGAATCCGAATCTGCAATAAAAATTTTTCCGCACGATATCTCCGAAACGGCTGGAGCAAAAGATCCGAAATTTTCAGGAAAAATCCATCTTGGTCCGACGACGCCCCAATTCTTGAGCCAGCTCTCTCACTCAATTTAAAGTGCCCTTTAAGGGCTGTCAAAGTTTTGTAAAATCCCTAAAAACCTCAAAACAAGTCGAATCGGCCTAAATATTTACCTATTTTAAGAATCCGTAGGAATCAATGAGCCCTTCCCGATGTATCAAACCCGATTTATGGTGCCAACATTTGCGTTTTTTGGTTTATTATTGTTTGTTTGTAACCTAGTGATGTCCGGCCGATAGCGTCGAGTTGTAGTGAATGTGGATACTGGAGTGATAGCCGATGTGAATACTTGTAGTGTAGTTAGTAGCCGATACACGGGTTGAAGCATTCTGATATGCATGAAACGCTGATAATATATAGGTAAATACTATTCAATATTATTACTGGGGTAAATAAGTATTCTTTCACTGGGGTTTATTATTCAATTGGCTTGCGTTCATGATTTGAATCTTACTAAGTTTCGGAGTGTGCGTGTTTTACAGGTGATAGAGCGATTATTGAATTTCAGGAGATATGCATAGAGCACGTAAATCTGTTCTCAACCAAAATACCTATTTGGATTGATCAGTTGATCATATTTGTGTGCCTCCTGAATTTCAATAATCGCTCTATCACTGTGAAACACGCACACTCCAAAGCTTAGTAGAAATTCAAATCATGAACGCAAGCCAATTGAATAATAAACCCCAGTGGAAGAATTTGCAGCGTTTCATGCAGTATCAGAATGCTTCAACCCGTGTATCGGCTATAAAGCCTTTTAGGAGTTCAATCCAGTATCCACATTACTACACCACTACATCACTAGGTTACTGATATCAAGACAAAAACAAAAATAAACCAAAATAACGAAAATGTTGGCACCATAAATCGGGCCATACATCGGGAATGGTTTGACCTACGGACCTGGGGAGGGGCTCATTCGATTCCTCATGGAAAGTTCTTCAAAAAGAGTCCAAATTTAGGCCGCTTCGACTTTTTTTGAGGTTTTTTTTGGATTTTACAAAACTTTGACAATTCTTAAAGTGGCACTTTTAATTAAGTGAGAGAGCTGGCTCAAGAATTGGGGCGTCGTCGGACCAAGATGGATTTTTCCTGAAAATTTCAGATTTTTTGCTCCAGCCGTTTGGGAGAAATCGTGCGTACGGTGGACAAGAAGGAAAAATTTTATTGCAGATTTGGATTCTACACACTTTGAAACGTAAACCATGAAATTTTCAGGAGGGTTAGAATTTTTTTTTCCAGAGCGATTACAATGATTTATTATTGAATAATAAACCAATAGGCACTTTTGGTCGGAAATCGAACATGTAGGAGTCAAGTTGCGCATAACCGTTCGAATTTCGTCAACTTACCATCGTGAGTTTGAAGATGTTTCCTTAAAGCGGACGGATAGGCGGTTTTATATTCGCAGAGTTCACACGTGTAAGGTCGCACCCCTGCGATAAACAATAATACGGTAGAAAACATCAGGAATTCGAACATTTTAATCAAATAATATTAATAAATAATATATTAGTTTAAAAAAAAAAAAGGTAACTTATTCTTAGACAGTAATATTATAATGTAAAACCCTGTGGTGTGGGGTGTTGTGAATTAAATTAAATTATATGTTGTCCTAGATCCCCTGATGATGGAGTGTCCCACCACTCCGAAACGTCGGAATGTTAATGAATAAATAAATAACAAAAAGGAATGAAATGAAGAACTGCAAGCATAAATTAAAAATTCTTCTCTCCCTTTTTGTTATTTATAACATAACAAATTTGTTTTAATTAATTAACGCAGTTGAGATCCAACAACTAAGTAATAAAAAGTATGACCAGCTTGAGTATATGGACAGGGAGGAGTGAGCAGTTTAACTTCAACTACAAAACTAAAAGTTTCAGTAACAAACAAACTGAAGAGATGTGTGGTGGCACCACTATGTCAATGCCTACAGTCTGCCAGTAGTTATGACATGACGCAGTTGAGATCCAACAACTAAGTAATAAAAAGTATGACCAGCTTGAGTATATGGACAGGGATGAGTGAGCAGTTTAACTTCAACTACAAAACTAAAAGTTTCAGTAATAAACAAACTGAAGAGATGTGTGGTGGCACCACTAGTTATGACATAGTTAGGTGTGGACTGAAGAAGTCCTCGCTACGGTACGAAACGTTTCTGACTTGAATAAACACATATAACGCTCCAAATAAGAGATTCGGAATGTGGTCACTCCACTACCCACACCCACTATTAATAATACGGTAGAAAACATCAGAAATTCGAACATTTTAATCAAAAAATATACCAGGTTTTGACTTAAATGCGACGGTCAAGTAAAAAATAAGGTTTCCCAATTTTTTTTCAGGCGTGAGGCATTTTTTATTATAATCGAGGAGCACACCATCTGAAAGCTTGTACTTTAAACCATTTTTCTATATTACATATTGAAGATTACATATTTCTGTACATAAGCAGATTCGTCTGACAATCCTACCAATACCCTTTTCTTTGAACCACCGTTTAGAATACGAATCACTCAATTTTGAACCTTATTACTCAACATTTTAGTTCACTAAAATCTCACAGATCCTGTCATATCCCATACAAATTAAGGATGAATTAAGAAAATATGATACAGAAATGCAATATGGAAAAGTGTTCACCTGTGTGTTGAGAAAGGTGGCGTTTTAGGGCGTGTTCGTAACCTGTTGCAAAATCGCAGTAGTCGCAAACGAACGGTTTTTCACCTGTCGATTAAAAACAATCATTTAATTTACAGATTTAGCAATTAAGTTTAGCAGCCAACCAGCTAAATTTAATGAATATGCATCATCAAGTACAATTACGTGCTGAATTCCACCTTGTGAGAGTAAATAGAGTACAAATTAGCTTCAGGAGCCTCTCAGCTGATCTGGGGCCTATGCATCATCAAGTACAATTACCTACTAAGGAGCCTACATACTAAATTCCAGCTTGTGAGAGTAAATAGAGTACAAATTAGCTTCAGGAGCCTCTCAGCTGATCTGGGGCCTATGCATCATCAAGTACAATTACCTACTAAGGAGCCTACATACTAAATTCCAGCTTGTGAGAGTAAATAGAGTACAAATTAGCTTCAGGAGCCTCTCAGCTGATCTGGGGCCTATGCATCATCAAGTACAATTACCTACTAAGGAGCCTACATACTAAATTCCAGCTTGTGAGAGTAAATAGAGTACAAATTAGCTTCAGGAGCCTCTCAGCTGATCTGGGGCCTATGCATCATCAAGTACAATTACCTACTAAGGAGCCTACATACTAAATTCCAGCTTGTGAGAGTAAATAGAGACAAATTAGCTTTAGCAGCCTCTCAGCTGATCTGGGGCCTATGCATCATCAAGTACAATTACCTACTAAGGAGCCTACATACTAAATTCCAGCTTGTGAGAGTAAATAGAGTACAAATTAGCTTCAGGAGCCTCTCAGCTGATCTGGGGCCTATGCATCATCAAGTACAATTACCTACTAAGGAGCCTACATACTAAATTCCAGCTTGTGAGAGTAAATAGAGTACAAATTAGCTTCAGGAGCCTCTCAGCTGATCTGGGGCCTATGCATCATCAAGTACAATTACCTACTAAGGAGCCTACATACTAAATTCCAGCTTGTGAGAGTAAATAGAGTACAAATTAGCTTCAGGAGCCTCTCAGCTGATCTGGGGCCTATGCATCATCAAGTACAATTACCTACTAAGGAGCCTACATACTAAATTCCAGCTTGTGAGAGTAAATAGAGTACAAATTAGCTTCAGGAGCCTCTCAGCTGATCTGGGGCCTATGCATCATCAAGTACAATTACCTACTAAGGAGCCTACATGCTAAATTCCACCATGTGAGAGTAAATACAGTACAAATTAGCTTCAGGAGCCTCTCAGCTGATCTGGGGCCTATGCATCATCAAGTACAATTACCTACTAAGGAGCCTACATACTAAATTCCAGCTTGTGAGAGTAAATAGAGTACAAATTAGCTTCAGGAGCCTCTCAGCTGATCTGGGGCCTGAGCATCATCAAGTACAATTACCTAATAAGGAGCCTACATACTAAATTCCAGCTTGTGAGAGTAAATAGAGTACAAATTAGCTTCAGGAGCCTCTCAGCTGATCTGGGGCCTATGCATCATCAAGTACAATTACCTACTAAGGAGCCTACATACTAAATTCCAGCTTGTGAGAGTAAATAGAGTACAAATTAGCTTCAGGAGCCTCTCAGCTGATCTGGGGCCTATGCATCATCAAGTACAATTACCTACTAACGAGCCTACATACTAAATTCCAGCTTTCAAGAGTAAATAGAGTACAAATTAGCTTCAGGAGCCTCTCAGCTGATCTGGGGCCTATGCATCATCAAGTACAATTACCTACTAAGGAGCCTACATACTAAATTCCAGCTTGTGAGAGTAAATAGAGTACAAATTAGCTTCAGGAGCCTCTCAGCTGATCTGGGGCCTATGCATCATCAAGTACAATTACCTACTAAGGAGCCTACATACTAAATTCCAGCTTGTGAGAGTAAATAGAGTACAAATTAGCTTCAGGAGCTTCTAAGCTGATCTGGGGCCTATGCATCATCAAGTACAATTACCTACTAAGGAGCCTACATACTAAATTCCAGCTTGTGAGAGTAAATAGAGTACAAATTAGCTTCAGGAGCTTCTAAGCTGATCTGGGGCCTATGCATCATCAAGTACAATTACCTACTAAGGAGCCTACATACTAAATTCCAGCTTGTGAGAGTAAATAGAGTACAAATTAGCTTTAGGAGCCTCTCAGCTGACCTGGGGCCTATGCATCATCAAGTACAATTACCTACTAAGGAGCCTACATACTAAATTCCAGCTTGTGAGAGTAAATAGAGTACAAATTAGCTTCAGGAGCCTCTCACCTGATCTGGGGCCTATGCATCATCAAGTACAATTACCTACTAAGGAGCCTACATACTAAATTCCAGCTTGTGAGAGTAAATAGAGTACAAATTGGTTCTAGAAGCGACAGTTTGTGCTCAATTTACGAGCAAACGTTCCACCAGTAATACATGGCACTATTATGACAATATTAATACAATATTAACAGCTCATTATTTTCGTTAGTTAAATCAAAAGTACTCATTATTAAGAAGTGCTACTTTACCTGTGTGTTTGACCATATGACGGACCAAGTTTTGCCTCTGCCTTCTGGAACAGGTGTAACCGCATTCGTAACACTCCAGCCTGGGACCTATCGACCAACAAATTAAAATTATGCCATTATTTTTGCAAATTATGCATCACACTACTACGTCCTTAAGTCACTCCTTCATACGCGATCAAACGATCCGTTTATAAATTCTCCCATAATCCGTTATATTCCAATCAAATTATACATTCCACTCCGATTTCAACAATTGGACGTTAAAAATGCAACACGAAAATTAAGAAGAATCGGATCACTCCGCATGGAACATGTTTTTGATAATATTGGCTTAGGTCAGCACCTACCTTGACCCTGATCCATTCGTAATACGCATTATTCTTCAATTCAAAAATAAAATTTTTCATGATTTTGCGCCGTTTTATCGATTTTTAGAACATTATAACGAAATTTCGGTACAATTTTTAGCTTAAATTTGAATTTTGAGTTTTAAATTAGAATGTTCATAGTTGATAAACTTTTTTTGAGTGGTTTTCACCTGAAAAATGAATGAATTCAACAATTTTAAAATTCAAGAAAAACGTATTTCATCGAAATCAAGCTTCTTTAGCCACAAAATTCGTAGATAACGCTTCTTTTGCACGCCAAATACTCAAATTTCAACAATTAGACGTAAGAAATGCAACACGAAAATTTATAAAAATTGAATTTAACAAAAATTATAAAATCGACGATTTTTGGCAGTTTTCTCGTCATTTTCAAGTACATTTTTTTTTTTTTTTTTAAATTTGACGATTTTATTTTGCTCGAAAAGTGTCGTCAAACAAACTCATCCTGTCCTGTCTTCTATTTCGGGTTAAAAATCCAAAATCAAGGATTTTTTGCCTAAAATTTACAGTTTTTGCACGCAAAGCACACAAAGTTTAACGAGTACACATTACAAATGCAACATGAAAATTTAGAAAAATTGGATCACGCCGCATGGAACATGTTTTTGATAATATTGGCTTAGGTCAGCAGCTACCTTGATCGTTATCCAATTGTAAAATCCTCGTATTCAAAAAACAAAAAATTTACGATTTCGTGACGTTTTTTAGAGTTTTTTAAAAATAAGCATAATTTTTGGTATTAATTTGGCACGATTTTGTGAAGTTTTTTAGATTTTTTAAACATTTTGACGACAAATAAGCATAATTATCGGTATTAATTTGGATTAGAATCTTTAAATGAGCTATTTAGTGGTTGATAAGCATACTTTTTAAGTAATGTTAAGCTAAAATGAATAAATTTTTATAAACTAAATAGTTTTTTCGTCATTTTCTAGTACTTTTTTTTTTAATTTGACGATTTTACTGTGTTCGAAAAGTGTTTTCCAACAGATTCATCATTTCCTGTCTTCTATTTCGGTTTAAAAATCCAAAATCAAGGCATTTTATCGCTTAAAATTAAGACTTAACACTATTTTTGCACGCAAAGCATCAAATTTCCTCAATTACACGTTACAAATGCAACACGAAAATTTAGAAAAATTGGATCATTCGCATGGAACATGTTTTTGATATTGGCTTAGGTCAGCAGCTACCTTGATCGTCCTCCTCGTCGTCCGTTGGTTCATCTTTGATGATCACAAATTCGACGTTTTTGTCGTAGCTGATGATTTCTGTACCTAGAAACACATAAAAAGATGTTGGCATATGAACTGCAGGAAATGGTGGACATTTTGAACTGTATCTACAGTAAAAATGTAGAATTTAACACGATAGCTTCATTAACAAATTTTTTTCAAAATCCGAGTTCGATTTTTGGTTTATTCCGAGCACAATTTCTCCCAAACGGCTGAAGCAAAAAAGCTGAAATTTTCAGGAAAAATCCTTCTTGGTCCGACGACGATCCAATTCTTGAGCCAGCTCTCTCACTCAATTTAAAATGCCCTTTAAGGGTTGTCAAAGTTTTGTAAAATCCCTAAAAACCTCAAGAAAAGTCAAGGCGGCCTAAATGTGTACTTATTTTTAAGAACATACCACGAGGAATCGAATGAGACCCTCCCCACGTCCGTAGATCAAACCATTCCCGATGTATGGCCCGATTTATGGTGCCAACATTCACGTTATTTTGGTTTATTATTGTTTTTGTGTTGATATCAGTAACCTACTGACGTAGTGATGTAGTAATGTGGATACTGGAGTGAACTCCTAAAAGGCTTTGTAGCCAATACACGGGTTGAAGCATTCTGATATGCATGAAATTCTTTCACTGGGGTTTATTATTCAATTGGCTTGCGTTCATGATTTGAATTTCTACTAAGCTTCGGAGTGTGCGTGTTTCACAGGTGATAGAGCGATTATTGAATTCCAGGAGGCACACAAATATGATCAACTGATCAATACAATCAATCAATTAGGCGAAGTAAATATTGAATTAGGGTAAATTTATTGTCATGCAGGAGCATAACTTGAGAAAATAAAGGTAGGCATGTTCGACTATTGAACAAACTATAAAATATACCTAATAAGTCCGAACAATCCTTGAAAATTTCATCGAAATTGGTCAAGAACTCCCGGAGTTATGCGCGTAACAAGGATTTCACGTTTGCGCATGCGCAGAGACTACTATTGATCCGGGGGTCATGAAACTTATAGGGGACCATCTACACATCAAACCGAACAATCCCTGAAAATTTCATCGAAATTGGTGAAGAACTCCCGGAGTTAGCGCGTAACAAGGATTTCACGTTTGCGCATGCGCAGAGACTACTATTGATCTATAATCTAGGAAAATTCATCGTTTCAAGCTCCCGGAGTTATGCGCGTATGCACGTTTGTGGATGAGCAGAGGCTAGAGAAACTCATTGCAGCTACTATTGATCCGGGGGTCATGAAACTATATCCGGGGATGAAACCATCTATCTACACCAACCCGCACAATCCCTGAAAATGTCATCAAAATCGGACTATAACTTCGTGTAGTTTTGCCCGTAACAAGGATTTGCTGACAGACAGACAGACACGGAACCAAAATTGTTCAGAAAGGTCTAAAACGCAAAATGCGAGTGGAATTTTTGATTTTGGACACCATTAGAAAGCTGATCGAATTTGCACGTTTTCCTGAGGTTTGGCAAGTAGAATTTTCTTTTGGCATGTGATCGTCACGAAATGTAAAAAACTGTTTATGTAGGGCTGCTTGAAGCCTGTACAAACCCCGCTTCACTTCGTAGTAACAATTTTAAATCATTCGAAATTCAATCACCTTTTCCTTTCTTCTTGGTTTGTGGCGACTTCTTCTTCGCAGTCCATTTCCTCTTCTTCGGCTTCGGTTCCTCGTCTCCCAAACTCCAATCAGAATCTGGATCCTCCTCCGGGACGAAATCGGCACTCTCGTCGAAATCGTACGCGGCCAGGTCCTCCCCCCCGCTGTCGCTGCCCTCAGACATCCCAATTCTGGGAAAAAAATAGAAAATTATAGCGAGTTGTATTTTAAAAATAATGACAACCACCTGGGCCCCGTTGCACAACGGACTAGTAGTATTAGTAAATTTTACAAGTCTACAAGTCCTAATATTATTAGTACTAATAGTTTGTGTTGCACAATGATTCACTAGTCACTAATACTATTAGTGGAATTTTACAAGTGAGTCGTATAGTTCCAAAAGGTGCCTTATCCAATGAAATGCGAAATTGAGTCAGCGATGGTGCTGCCATCTATACAGTCTATTCCGCATCATTTTCCCAAAAGTTTTGTTCCAGAAAGATCTTTAAGTATTTTAAATTAATAGTGAAAAACTGGGGGTTGTTCCAGAACGGGGTTTATCCAACGTTGATTTTATTTTGCAAAAAACTTCCTTATCCAGGTCGCGAAAAGGTAGTCTTATCCACTGGACAACATTAACTTACTTGTTCCAAAAACAATTGAGCCCTTGACAGCTGTCATATTGTCATGTCATGTTGTCATAATTCCCAGTATTTTTTCATACTTTATTATGCTCTTTACTTTCTCCAAAATGACTATTATGGAAAATTAATTTGATTTAATTCATTCATTTTTTTAATTTTCAGAGATTAATGACAACTGTTTTTTTTTTCCTTAAATGGTGCTTTAGAACCAAAAAGTTGTCTCTTGTTTAATAACTTTTTTAATAACTTGACTATTCCAGAAAATTAAATTCAATAATTTTTTTTTTTTTAATTTTAAGAGATAAATGACAACTGTTTGTTTTTCCAGAAGATTAGTAACGTTTTGTTGCCTGAGGTTCACTAGTCAATGGTGCTTTAGAACCAAAAATGTCTCTTCTTAATAACTTTTTTGCTTAAAATGTTTTTGACGTCATAAAAGTACAAGTTTTTTTAATCATATACGTTCCAAACAGTTCCTTATCCAGCAAATTGTTCCAAAACGTGCAATCCACTGCAACTGTTCCAAAAGGTTTGAGGTTATCATTACAAACTTTGAACTTAAATAGATTTAATTTCCTTTAAATTTTCTTTTTTTTGACAATAATTAATTAGGATCTCTGATCCTGAAATTTTTACCTATATGTTTCATTCAAAAGCTTCAAAGTTTTAATGTCTTGTGGCTAGAGGAACAACTATCTCAGGTTAGTTTAGTCGTTTCACCAACAGATGGCAGAGCTATTAGTAAATTTTCCAAGTCTACAATTCCTAAATTTAACTAATAGTTTGTGTTGCACAATGTTCAAATGGAGAAGTCACTAATACTATACAATTTTACAAGTTTACAAGTCGAAAGTATTAGTCGGCTGTCCGCCACAGTGTGGCAGGGACAGAAAAACAGTTGAGGTTTCTTCAACGTAAGGTTAGATATCCACTTCGCTTGTTTACGTTTTCGTTACCTTTGTATGTGCGAGACATAGACCCTAGCTCCATTACGAGCCATTCAACGTTGGCTAGCTGACATTCTAAACCTCTCGTTGAATTCAAGATCACTGGGAAAAGTAAAGTTTACTCTCGGTCTGTAAATTTTACGACGACGGTATTGAGAAAGTGGAATTTCATCTTCAAAAACACCAAAGTCAAACAGAATATCGTCCAACATGTTGAATAAATAACTCGGAATAACATTCTTTCACTAGAAAAAATACACTTGTAAACATTTTACCAGTCACCTTACTCTTGTAGGAAAATTAGTAGCGTCCACTAATATTTTCCTCCACGCTAATATTTTGTAGATGATTGTGCAACAGTTACTAATAGCACTAGTGTAAAAACACTAATATACAGGGTGTCCCGCACTTAGTGTAAAAAAAAAAAATTGGGTGAAACTACATGGAAAATGGAGTAAATCGCCGCCAACCGCGATTTTTTTTCTCAACCCGTTGCTGAGATATGCTATTTTTAAGAGTTTTTTCAAAAAATCGCGTTTTTCGCCATTAAAACGCTTTTTTCTCGGCAATTTCCCAACATTTTTGAACATTTGACCACATTTTCGGAATCTGCGTTAAATTTCCTATAAGATGAAGTTACTTTGATTTCCAAAACGCATCTTCCAAACACCGAAATTTTCAATCAAAGATGAACATTTTTCGCAAAGTGAAATTTTTCAAAAACTTGGAACGCTTGGCGTGACCACAAAAATAATTTTTTTCGTTGTTTCAAATTTGATAAAATTTTTCGCTTCAACCACTTCTAATTGCTTTTTCCAAGACGGCGTTTCTCGATTTCAAAATGTTTTTTACACAACCAATTTAATTCTTTTTTCCAGTTGGAATTGACGGAAAAAAAATTTGCCAAACAAAATGTAGTTCGTTTTAAGGTAATTTAACGCCCAATTCGAACCTGTGGTTGAATGCCGGAAAACATTAATTGAAATCGAGAAAAATCAGTTTCTGTGACCCATTTCGTACGTCACCTACCAACTTACGTTAAAACGAACTACACGTTTTCTGGCATTCGAACTTTAATTTCTCCGTCAATTCCAATCAGAATTAAATGGTTGAGACGCCGTTGGAAAGCTTAGAAGTGGGAGAAGTTTTTATCAAATTTGACAACGAAAAAAATTATTTTTGTGGTCACGCCAAGCGTTCCAAGTTTTTGAAAAATTTCACTTTGCGAAAAATGTTCATCTTTGATTGAAAATTTCGGTGTTTGGAAGATGCGTTTTGGAAATCAAAGTAACTTCATCTTATAGGAAATTTAACGCAGATTCCGAAAATATGGTCAAATGTTCAAAAATGTTGGGAAATTGCCGAGAAAAAAGCGTTTTAATGGCGAAAAACGCGATTTTTTGAAAAAACTCTTAAAAATAGCATATCTTAGCAACGGGTTGAGAAAAAAAATCGCGGTTGGCGGCGATTTACTCCATTTTCCATGTAGTTTCACCCAATTTTTTTTTTTTTTTTTGACACTAAGTGCGGGACACCCTGTATTAGTCGTCTCCACTAATACTATTAGTGCTTGTAGATTTTCGTTATGCAACACAAATTACAAATTATTAGTTCGCTTACTAATAGTATTAGTTACAAGTCCGTTGTGCAACGGGCCCCTGATTTGCTCAATGAACAATCAACCATCAACCAAACTCGACCCGTAAACTTCTCCAAAGCCTTCCAACCTCTCTAGATTCGATATAAATTTGTCAACAACTCGCGTTTTTGTTGACTGTACCGCAGGTTTACAGCCGAATTTAAACTGCGCCTAAACGTCAGCTTTCTTAAATTGGCGGTAAAATGAGATTTCACGTTGACGATGAAGTTTGAGAGCCAAAATGCGCGTCGGCACAGTCCCGCTACGAGAACTCGTGGGGTTTTTTGCAAAAAATACAGTTTTGTTGTGAAAATAAGTAGGCAGATTAAGAATTAGGTGATTAGAATGAAGTTAGTCGTTCCAGGGACGATGTAAAAGCGAATTTTCGGTGTAAAAATGATGCAATTCTGTGTGGAAGTGATTTTTAAGGGATCGATGGCCTTGTATTCTGGGCCAAATGCCATTTTTGGCTAAATTTATCGGATTTTATCACCAAACGTGTCGTTCTTAAGCTTGACGATTCGTTTTTGATTGTTCAACAACTGTCAAAAGTCTTGGAAAGACGAATTGTCAACAATTTTTCTTAATTTTAGTTGGTTCCTGTGTATTTTTCCTTTCTTAATCGAATGACACCGGTCATAAACCACTATTTCAAACCCTTTTGACTTAAATTTGGCAGCAAATAAGCGAATTTCAACATCTAGAAACAAGTTAAACGACCAACCATTCATCGATTACTTTGAAAATTGATATAAAACACAAAACTCTGATCATCTTAGCGTCAATTTATTGAAAATATTACCCGTACGTATTGTAAAACCTCGTGAATTCCCCATATCCCCCTGAAACTTATCACAAACAATCACTTAAAACGATTTTTCTTAATTTTAGTTGGTTCCTGTGTATTTTTTCTTTCTGAATCGAATGACACCGGTCATAAACCACTATTTCAAACCCTATTGACTTAAATTTGGCAGAAAATAAGCAAATTTCATCATCTTAATTGGTGTAGATATAAGTTAACCTACCGAACATGCTACATTGTAAGAAAATTAAGGTGTTTGAACGATATTGTGGAAAAATCTAGGTAAATTTCTGATCTATACGCATATGCGACGTGGTCTGTGTTAGGTACGTTTTGCTGTTTAGCGGTGTAGACCTACTAGAGAGGACGTTAGCTTCAAGGGCCCTCCAGCTGGGCAGTGTGTCTCCATACCAGGTTAGGATCACTTCATCTTAGATAGTATGCAAGACAGTTTTGCGAATATAAGAAATAAGCAAATTTTACCGTCATAACGTAGCTTGGAATGGGTTCATTCTATCCTTCCCACTTGTCCACAACTTCATTTCTGTCTATTTCTTTGAAAATGAATCCAAACACAAAAATCTGATCAGTTTAGCATCGATTTATTGAAAATATTACCCTTAAGTATTGTAAAACCTTCTTATTTCCTCATATAGTACTAAAATTTCGAACCAAAACTTTAAAACTGCTTCTACCTTATTTGGTTCACTAATATTACAAGGAAACAAGTCCAAGAATGCCATTTTTGACCAAATTCTTCGAGTTTTATAACAGAATTGTGTAAATTTCAAGCTTGATTTCGTTAAGATTGTTCGAAAAAACGAGTAACAAAACCCAAGGACACCAACAATGGCGGTTCCCACCAGAAAACAACCACCATCTAACACGACCGCCAAAACTTACACAAAAAACGAACGAAATTTTGACATTTCAACTAGATAGGAGTTCAAAAACTATATTAGGCTGGTATTATAGTGATAATGGGTGGTAATAATCCAGAAAAAATGGGATTCTAACCTTAAAACGACGGTCTAACAATGAAAAATGACATCTACTTAGAGTTTTGATTTGAAAATGAGTTGGCAGGTTAAGAATTAGGTGATTAGAATGAAGTTAGTCGTTCCAGGGACGATGTAAAAGCGAATTTTCGGTGTAAAAATGATGCAATGGCAGCGTCTGTATCGAGCACATTCGGCGTGAAATTCTCGTGATTTTCAACGTTTTTACATCGACAAGGCTGAGCAATGGCCGCCAGAAGTTGAGTTTTCTCTGTGTGGAGGATTTTCAACGTTTTCACATCGACAAGGCTGCCACAACAAGAAAACAAAACCACCACCGGCATGAAGTACATGGATGACATAATAATACACAATTTTTATAGAATCCATACAACAATACCAAAAAGCTTGAACTATCAACTAGCTTTAACAGTGTATCAATTTTCAACTTTTTATTATTTTTCACGCCAGCACGCAATTTCGGAGCTAAGAACTTGAAATTTGGTTCATAGACTCCTCAGAACGCTGGCACATTCTTTATACAGGGTGTCCTACACTTAGTGTAAAAAATAAAATTGGGTGAAACTACGTGGAAAATGGAGTAAATCGCCGCCAACCGCGATTTTTTTTCTCAACCCGTTGCTGAGATATGCTATTTTTAAGAGTTTTTTCAAAAAATCGCGTTTTTCGCCATTAAAACGCTTTTTTCTCGGCAATTTCCCAACATTTTTCCACATTTGACCACATTTTCGGAATCTGCGTTGAAATTTCCTATAAGATGAAGTTATTGATTTCCAAAACGCATCGTCCAAACACCGAAATTTTCAATCAAAGATGAACATTTTTCGCAAAGTGAAATTTTTCAAAAACTTGGAACGCTTGGCGTGACCACGAAAATAATTTTTTTCGTTATCAAATTTGATTAAAACTTCTCCAACTTCTAAGCTTTCCAACGGCGTCTCAACCAGTTAATTCTGATTGGAATTGACGGAGAAATTAAAGTTCGAATGCCAGAAAACGTGTAGTTCGTTTTAACGTAAGTTGGTAGGTGACGTACGATATGGGCCACAGAAACTAATTTTTCTCGATTTCAATTAATGTTTTCCGGCATTCAACCACAGGTTCGAATTGGGCGTTAAATTTCCTGTAAGAAGAGGTTCATTTTGTTTCCAAAATGTTTTTTCCAGGTACTGTAAAAAATTAAAAATTGAGAATTGTGATAAATGTGTGAAAAAAATTTGGAGAACCCGATACACGGGTTGAAGCATTCTGATATGCATGAAACGTTGATAATATATAGGTCAATATTATTACTGGAGTTTATTATTATTATAGCATGTAAATCGGTTTTTAACCAAAATACCTATTTGGATTGATCAGTTGAAATTCCTATAATACCTCCTGAAATTCAATAATTGCTCTATCACCTGTCAAAAACGCTGCAAATTCTTTCACTGGGGTTTATTATTCAATTTTCTTGCGTTCATGATTTGAATTTCTACTGAGCTTTGGAGTGTGCCTGTTTCACAGGTGATAGAGCGATTATTGAATAATTCAGGAGGCACACAAATATGATCAACTGATCAATCCAAATAGGTATTTTGGTTGAGAACAGATTTACATGCTCCATGCATATCTCCTGAAATTCAATAATCTCTCTATCACTTGTGAAACACGCACACTCCAAAGCTTAGTAGAAATTCAAATCATGAACGCAAGCCAATTGAATAATAAACCCCAGTGTAAGAATTTGCAGCGTTTTTTATTGCAGATTCGGATTTCACACCCTTTGAAACGTAAACCATGAAATTTTCAGGGGGGTTAGAATTTTTTTTTGTTCCAAAGTGATTACAATGGTTTATTATTGAATGATAAACCAAAAGTTGAATTTGACTTGGAAATGGTGGGTGTAATGATAAAAATTATTCTTTCCATGTACAATTGCATGGGTAACATGAGATGTATTATTATGATATTTAGTCAAAGGCGTAATCCTACATTACCTGAGTACATGTGCAGCTCGTGATGATATGAACCACGTCACTATTCGACGAAACGCTTTTAATGAATAATAAAAGGTAGAAATACTAATTAAAAAAAGAAAAAGATCACAAGCTAAACGGTTTGTTACGAAGTAGAAATTAGAATGCAAAGATCGTCCTTCAGATAGAGCACAGCGTCGAAATTGAGCATCCATCAAGACGATATCATGTCAGTCGTGTGGTTGTTGTTTTCAACATAGAAAATTTTCGTGTAGAAATCATTTTCAACAATATAAATAATAATGTTAATTAATACGTATTAATGTTATTAAAAGAAATAAATAATAATGTTCTAGTCTATCTCATAGGACTTACCCTAACCAACGAAACGCATTTTCTTTTATAGGATCCATGTATAGCAATAGGATCCATGTAATCACTGATAACAGCTGATAAGGTGATAACAAGTTCTTATCAGTAAACCGCATCGAAACTCTATTGCCCACATTTCGTTCGTTGCATTCGGTTTATTCGACTAAGTTCATTTTGTATGTAAATTTTTACGTAAGATCATCTCTGATGGTTTGTTAAGTGTTGATAAACGTGTAAATTGATTTCGAGAGGACTGCGATGGACAAAATAGCGACCAAGTTGTTCGGTGCTATCACCGCTGCAAGTGAGTTTTTTCGATTTTGGTTAATTATTTTCTATTTGGGCTCTTGACTGTACCCATATAAACATCTTAAAACCTTGCAGTTCTCAGAGATGAATATGTCAATCGAAAGTGTGTTCATGACCTTCAAATATGAAGAAAAAGTCATTAATTTTGTTCGAATAACGCGAAGTTTTACTACGCCATCCATCTAGCTGGAGAATTTGAATCTACGTACACAAGTCTGTGTTGAATCATTTAACCACATCAACAGAGATATGCATGGAGCACGTGAATCTGTTCTCCACCAAAATACCTATTTGGATTGATCAGTTGATCATATTTGTGTGCATCCTGAAATGCAATAATCGCTCTATTCTACCTGTGAAACATGCACACTCCAAAGCTTAGTAGAAATTCAAATCATGAACGCAAGCCGATTGAATAATAAAACCCAGTGAAAGAATTTGCAGCGTTTTTTTATTGAACCTCAATACCCCCCCCCCCACAATAAAAACATCTATAATTTATCAAGTCCTTTGGCACTCGTATTGCGTTAAAACTTCCCCAAATCCAAATTTAAACGAAGTAGCCAAAGGTAGACAGATGTAGAGGGGCACAAATATCATCAACTGATCAATCCAAATAGGTGTTTTGGATGAGAACCGATTTACGTCGTCTATGCATATCTCCTGAAATTCAATCATCGCTCTATCACCTGTAAAACACGCACACTCCGAAGCTTAGTACAGATTCAAATCATGAACGCAAGCCAATTGAACAATAAACCCCAGTAATAATATTGAATAGTAAACCCTAGTAATAATGTTGAATAATATTTACCTATATATTATCAGCGTTTCATGCATATCAGAATGCCTCAACCTGTGTATCGGCTACCAACTACACTACAAGTATTCACATCCGCTATCACTCCAGTATCCACATTCACTACAACTCGACGCTACCGGCTGGACATCACTAGGTTTACAAACAAACAATAATAAACGAAAAAACGCAAATGTTAGCACCATAAATCGGGCCATACATCGGGAATGGTTTGACCTACGGACGTGGGGAGGGGCTCATTCGATTCCTCATGGTACGTTCTTCAAATAGGTAAATATTTAGGCCGATTCGACTAGTTTTGAGGTTTTCAGGGATTTTACAAAACTTTGACAACCCTTAAAGGGCACTTTAAATTAAGTGAGAGAGCTGGCTCAAGAATTGGGGCGTCGTCGGACCAACATGGATTTTTCCTGAAAATTTCAGATATTTTGCTCCAGCCGTTTGGGAGAAATCGTGCGTACGGTGTACGATTAATTTGCCAAATTGATTTTTGCATACATTAATTACCAATATTTCCAGGTAATTAAGGGTGCTTCCAAACGTCCCACCAGAGCAAGGCTCGCTCTTGGAGGCCATGGCCATGGGTGTTTACCGTTGTATACTCTTGAATTACCAATATTTTCATGAATCTGTACTGATTGAAGGTGATTTGTATGGTTTTGCATTTTGTATTTTTGTAGGAGCTGGCGTCATCCTCAGATGTGCTAGCCGCTACGAAGCGGAACCCTTTCTACGAAGAGATGTCCGTCGGAGGTGAGTATCAATCATGATCAAATAAACAGTGTTGTGTTACTTGACGTTTTGTATTGTTTTCAGGGACGTGTTGCCCAAAAACCCGAATCAAGTGTCAGTTTTAACCGAGGGAGCGGACTACACCTACCTGGACGGCCGCCCGACGCCGTACGGCACGAGGCAGTTACGGAGGATGGAAAAGCAACAGCAATACACGGTAACAACTTTGTCCCCTAACTAGAATAAATGATCATGCTCGATAAAACTATTTTTGCAGACTCCATGTACAGGGGTTCCAACGTAAAGCCTGTCCTTCTGTACGGGTGTGAGACCTGGTTGGTGTCCGCTGAAATTAACAACAAGCTCCAAGCTTTTATGAATAGATGCCTGAGATCAATCTTGCGAGTATGGTGGCCAGATAACTGGATAACCAACGAAGAGCTGCACCAAAGATGTTCCCAAAAGCCCATGTTCCCAGGGAGAGAAAGTGGAGATGGATAGGGAACACTTTGCGAAAAAATGCGCATGAAATCCCGAGACAAGTACTGGATTGGAATCCCCAAGGATCCCGCCGCCGTGGAAGACCGAGAGGTACATGGCGCAGGAGCACCCTGGCTGAGGCTCAATGTGTGGACATATCGTTAACCTGGAAGCAGGTAAAAGGAATAGCTGCCAATCAGACCCGGTGGAAAACTTTCACTTCGGCACTATGCACCCGTGAGCCGGTGCGATAGCAATAAATCACACATTGAACTAAAGATTTATAAACACTTATTAACGATTTGAAGTTAAGACACTGCCTCAGCCTATAGAAAACATGATTAAATTTCAATAACTTTTTTGTAAGGCTTCCGATGTGCACATCCCACTTCAGGTTTTCGTCTATTACAACTCCTAAGTACTTTGCAGAAGTTACCCTGGACAATTTGGGACAGGTACATGGTGCTGGACGGCCGATGTTGCAGTTGCCATGCAAGGTGATTTCTTGATTCACGAGGCCTTTTGCCGATTTTGCGAAGACTAAATACTTCGTCTTTTCAACGTTGAGGCTGAGGGTATTCGAGCACAACCAGCTGTACAAAATGTTTAGGTCACTATTTGCCGCGAACACCTCCTCCCAATCAACACCCTGGAGTTCATCCAATATTAACTGGAGTTATATATTTATCAGAAATAAAAGAGGGCCCAGAGTACCACCCTGGATCACCCCATAGTCGACCTCAGCTCGCGAACTACAAACACCATCAACCGATACCACCTGCGTTCTGTTGTCCAGAAAACTCCTAAACCACTTCAGCTCGCCATCTAGGACTCCTTTAGCTTCGAGAGTTTTTACTAGCTGCACTCTATCAATGGAGTCGAACGCCTTAGCCATATCTAACAGGATTAATATGCTCTTTTTGCCCTTATCCACTGCTTCCTGAAGGTCCTTGGAAAGAGAAAATAAGGAATTAGGTACGAATTGACAAGCGCTTCATACTACGCTACTATTGTTTTCTGTGCTCCATCGTTTTATTGAACCTATGATTTTAATAGTTAATTACGCCGGAAAATGTCTTTCATTGATTGTTTTTCATTCATTTTCCATCCGTATGAAACAAATTATCATTTGGAGTAAAAAAAATAAATAAATAAAAATACTCCTTGTTGGCATATCCCGTTTGGTTCATGACGCTATCATTTTAGCATTCCAGGGTTAATCATCAATTTTTCTCAATTTCAGGCTCAAATCATTCAGTTAACCCGCGAAGTTGACATGGCCCGAGCCACACAGAAACGTCAAATACTCGAACGAGAACAAGAAATTCAAAACATCCTCGACTCCAAATTGAAACCAAAAGGAAGAAAAACGCTACATTGAATGCAACTATCGAAATGTGTTGACAGAACGACGAAATTTCGAGTTAAAAACGGTAAAAATTTAGATATTCTCGCTTTTGAAATGTTGTTATCTATTTTAGCACCTTAATAGCTACAATTAACCAGTATAAGTTTCGTATATATTGGTACATATGTGTATATTTCATATTGAATATTGTTTAATTTGTCGAATTACCTGCAAATAAACAATGAAATGTAAGTTTTCATTTCATTCTGTTCCTAGTTGGTTTATTAAAAATAAATATAGTGTAAAAGAGGACATTTTTAGGTGCTGATCGCGTTACTGTAGTCCGTTTTGTCGATAAAACGCATCCTTCACGCCTAAATAGTGGAGTTATTTTTATTTTAAACTAGTTTAATGGCCCTGCTACGCAGGTTAAAAAGAAATAGGTGAATAACACAATTTTTTCCGAAAAATCGTGAAAAATCAAATACATTTCATCTAGCAATTTTACATATGAATAAAGGTACACTCCAAGAGGTAGGTTTACAGCAAAATCTAGCCCTTTATTATATAGCTCAATTAATTAGCACTGAGTTCGATTGCACTTCTATTCACGCAGCACAACTAAATCCAGTGGTTTGTTTCGCTTGAGACGTCGGATTTCACCTTCGTTGTCCAAAACGTAGAGCATCTCCGGGTTCACGTGTTTGTGGAGGCGATGTTCATGCTTCCTTGCGTATTTTGCAATAATTTCATAGACTGTCTCCATCCTCAAATCTCGATGAATATCATCGTTTCGCATGTACCAAGGGGCTCCAACTATACTTCTCAGTATTTTTATTCTGAAAGGTTTGGATTTTCTTAATATTTGATTTCTTGGCACAGCCCCAGGATCTGTATCCCATAGGTCCAAATAGGGCGAAGGATCTGCTTATATATAAGCAGTTTGTTGTGGAGAGAGAGATGGGAATTCCTTCCCATTAGCCAATACATCCTTCTGTACTTGATTTTAAGTTCTTCTTTCTTCTTTTCTATGTGTTTATTCCAGTTTAATTTGGAGTCAAGTGTCAAACCCAAGTATTTAACTGCTTCAGTATGCGGTATTTTATTCGAATTGATCTCAACATCCAAGATTGGGACTTTTCGGTTAGTGAAGTTGATGTGGGCTGATTTTGATCGTTCAGCTTCATTCTCCACATCTTGGTCCATTTACAAACCTCAGTAGTAGACGTCTGTAGTTTGCGTGTTGCAGCTTCTATATCATCTCCAACAGAGAGGATAGCCGTATCATCTGCAAAGGTGGCAACAGTTGTGCCTTCTTGTTGGGGTAAGTCCCGTGTGTACAGGAGGTAGAGTACTAAACAACACAATGAGGGAGTATAATAACAATATTAAAAGTCAAAAAATCGTATATCCCAAATCCCCGAGGAGAGGACCACGTCGCTTGCCCTGGGAGACGGGGGCGAGAATTCCACCCGCCCAGCGTTACCACCCCCTGAAACGTCGATATACTCTGATAAGCTGGTTTTTATATAGTGTGATGTTTTCTTAGCACCTGTTTTGGAAATAGAATGAAAGTTGACGTATTTTCGGAAACGTAATTTGTTTTCAAATGTTGATTTGTAATTGAATAACGTTAGAAGTTAGGTTTTGATTATCAAAATACACTAACCAGTGTGTTATTTGTGGAATTAATACATACAGAATACGTAGAGGTACAATAAATAGTTGTTAATATAAAATTAAATTAAATAGTGGGCATTTTAATTTAAACGGCGGTTATTTGATTAGTATTTCGAGGAGGTTGTGTAAAACTAGATGGGAACGCTGCAAATTCTCTCACTGGGGTTTATGATTTGAATTTCTACTAAGCGTTGGAGTGTGCGCGTTTCACAGGTGATAGATTATTGAATTTCAGGAGGCACACAAATATGATCAACTGATCAATCCAAATAGGTATTTTGGTTGAGAACAGATTTACGTGCTCTATGCATATCTCCTGAAATTCAATAATCGCTCTATCACCTGTGAAACACGCACACTTTAAAGCTTAGTAGAAATTCAAATCATGAACGCAAGCCAATGGAATAATAAACCCCAGTGAAAGAATTCGCAGCGTTTTTTTATGCTTATCAGAATACTTCAACCCGTGTATCGGTTATAAACCCTTTTAGGAGTTCACTCCAGTATCCACATTACTACATCACTACGTACTAGGTTACTGATATCAACACAAAAACTATAATAAACCAAAATAACGCGAATGTTGGCACCATAAATCGGGCCATACATCGGGAATGGTTTGAGCTACGGACCTGGGGAGGGGCTCATTCGATTCCTCATGGAAAGTTCTTCAAAAAAGTCCAAATTTAGGCTGCCTTGACTTTTTTTGAGGTTTTTAGGGATTTTACAAAACTTTGACAACCCTTAAAGGGCACTTTAAATTAAGTGAGAGAGCTGGCTCAAGAATTGGGGCGTCGTCGGACCAACATGGATTTTTCCTGAAAATTTCAGCTTTTTTGCTTCAGCCGTTTGGGAGAAATCGTGCGTACGGCGGACGGACGGAAAAATTTTATTGCAGATTCGGATTCTACACACTACATTAATCCACAATAGTAGTAAATTTGAGAACGATCCCACCAAACGGCTTGCACCAACTCAACGTGTGGACGCTACAGTTGTTCAGTTCAGTTTGCACAAACTTGCGCTATGTGAACCGGTCTCAAGTTCCACGCAACAGTTCCGGTGAAGTGTAATGCTAACAATACTCAACAATCCGACACTATATCTAGATATTTCCACAGTTATTGCACGTAATTAATAAATCACCCCTCGTAACATCACGAAACCAATGAAATGTGCTCCTTAAGTGCAGCCGCGTCGAAATTCAGACCTATTCCCAGTTAAAGGGTTAAGAATGATCACTCTTCATTGGCAGAATCGTTTTATTGATCCATCTTTTCACAATTAAGCACAACTTCGGCCCAAAACGTGTCTTTAATAATAAAAAAAATTTAGAAAAATAATAAATTAATTTAAAAAAAAAAACTACTGACTTCATAAAACTCAAAAAAATAGGTTGAAACAAAACCAAAGCTTAAAAAAATCGTCAATTACGACCAATACAAAATAACTTTGATTTATCATACAAAGACGGGGGCAAATTACACAAAAATACAAAAAAATATTACGCGTCGGGTGTGTTTTTTTCGTGTAATAAATAAACGTCGATGGGGTACATGAGTACATACAAAATACATGCAGGTACATACGATAAATATTCGTCGATATATAAAGTAAAATTAAATGGTGGGAATTGTTTTTTTCGTGGAAATTATAGAAAGTACATAGGTATTTCATGGGGTCCCAATGGGTTGATCGTTACTTAAAAAAAAAAAGGGGCGATGGTTATTCGATTGGCACTTGTAGAGGAGAGGGGGGGGGGGGGTCCTAGGGTGATCTTTAGTACTGCCCCCCCCCCCACTTTCAGAACACTTTGCTAAAACATTGCATATCCCCAAGTTGGTGGGGGTTTTTTAGAAACGTCGGAAATCGAACTTCAATCACCTCGGATCACGCTTCGGTAAAAGTTAAGCGAAAATGGGGTTTATTGAATCCACAAAAAAGTGGGGGGGGGGGTCCTAGGGTGATCTTTAGTACTGCCCCCCCACTTTCAGAACACTTTGCTAAAACATTGCATATCCCCAAGTTGGTGGGGGGTTTTTTAGAAACGTCGGAAATCGACCTTTAATCACCTTGGATCACGCTTCGGTAAAAGTTAAGCGAAAATGGGGTTTATTGAATCCAAAAAAAGTGGGGGGCAGTTCTAAAGAATGTCCCTAGTCAAAAACTTTAGTACTGCCCCCTCCACTTTTTATCGACGAATTTTATAGCCCGCCGATCGTTCGACTGTCTCGATAGGTTGATTCGGGTACTACGGTAGGTACCTATACCCTGAATCACATTGAAGCACATCCATCATTCAAGCTTGGAGTTCAAAAGCCGAGAAGCGATTAAAGCTCTTTCTATATAGGATGAAACAAGAGAAAATTTCTCTTGTTTTTAATGTGAGGTTGGAAGAACTTAAAGTTCTGAGCGTATTTTTCGATCATTTTTCTTGAAGTACTAAAGTTTTTGACTGGGGAAATTCTTTAGTACTGCCCCCCCAATTTCTCCGAAACGATTTTATTTGTTTATGATCGCGCACCTTTAACGCAGTTTTGAATCAAGGAATAAAAAACTTTTGATCCTGAAGTTTGAGGTTGAATATAGAAACTAAGTTATTATAGTGAAATTATTTTTCTGAAAGTGGGGGTTATTAAAGATCTCTGTTTTGTGGTTGTTTTTCAACCACTATATTTTAAATCTTTTCTTTCGTTACTGAGTGTTGTTTTCGATCATTTTTCTTGATAAATGCCTTGGGGGGGGGGGGGGGGGGTCATACTAAGGTTTTTGACTGGAGAAATTCTTTAGTACTGCCCCCCCAATTTCTCCGAAACGATTTTATTTGGGTATGATCGCGCTGAACGCAGTTTTGAATCACGAGGAATAAAAAAAGATCCTGAAGTTTCTAAAAACCCACCCAGAATATAGGAAACTAAGTTATTATAGTGAAATTATGTCTTTCTGAAAGTGGGGGGGGGAGTGCTAAAAAGACCCGGGTCCTGTTTTGTGGTTGTATTTTCAACCACTATGTCCCCACTGACAGCTCCCTTGGGTGACACATTTCCCCTACCAAGTACATACTCACTAACAAAATAACATTTTCGTTCTCATATAAAATTTAATATTCTACGCCGTAAAAAATAAAGCTTACAAAATACATTTTTATATACATGGTTTTTTGCAATAGGAATTAATCGTAGGAAAATTACGTCAGAATACTGATTTGTCAAAAAAAGAATAAATAAAGACGTTTTGTCCACTCTAACAAACGCTATTTTATGGTGGTTGTTTCGAAATTATGTATAATCCATGCGATAATTGGTTGGCTGTTCTACCCATAGCTGTAATTTCATGACAGCTGCCACGTCCCTCGCGCGAAATGGTCGGTACGCGTTTCTATCTACCAGAAGGCACCAAATAGTTAGTGACTGGTAATCCAGATGGTTTGACATAGTTGGAGATGATTGTAACCGTTTCTGAGGGTATAATCTGGACTGATACTGTCTGAAGTGGGATAACCTAAGCGCGAGGAGGTTATAGTTTGGTTTCATGGCGCACTCGGGTGGAGTGGAGACGAAGCTGCGGGGCTGACGTATGCCAACATCCGCTTTCTTCGTTGTTGTCTTCAGAATCCACGTCACCTGGAACCAAAGTTGGAAAATATTACACACAAACGCGATAGAAATGAGAATCATTAAAATTGATCGAGAGTTATAGCCTGATATTGTTGACGATATCCGTAGAAAAACGCTGCTAATTCTTTCACTGGGGTTTATTATTCAATTGGCTAGCGTTCATGATTTGAATTTCTACTAAGCTTTGGGGTGTGCGTGTTTCACAGGATAGAGAGATTATCGAATTTCAGGAGGCACACAAATATGATCAACTGATCAATCCAAATAGGTATTTTGGTTGAGAACAGATCTACGTGCTCCGTGCATATCTCCTGAAATTCAATAATCGTATTATTAGCTAATAGCCATCGCTCTAGCTCGTTACCACATCGTCATTCATTTAACTCTCCCCTTTTCGATTCAATCTCCTATTGAATTAATTATTGTATTACCCGCAAGTTGTACATACCTCAAAGACGAGTGTATCTCCATTGTTCTAACCAATAAAAATTTACGCGGACATGTGGGTTCATTTTAAGCGAGACAATTAGTTCTCTCGTTACATCTCCCATCGTGAAATCTGAAATTTCTGAAGTTTGCTGTACAATTACGGTAAAATTGGTATTGAACCGAACAAGAATCATGAAAATCATTTGAGAGATGGCCTGGTAGAGTGATCTGTGGCACTGTTCCTGCACCACATTCCACGGCAAAGTTGTAGCCATAACCTTGATGTTGTT
This sequence comes from Creontiades dilutus, assembly GCA_031894815.1. Classification (NCBI taxonomy): domain Eukaryota; kingdom Metazoa; phylum Arthropoda; class Insecta; order Hemiptera; family Miridae; genus Creontiades; species Creontiades dilutus. Next base: position 89,494 of record JAVIWC010009371.1, on the reverse strand, counting down.
AGGCGCCACTCGTTTTAGCTCAGATACTGCTTGTTGGTTGTATTTACTTTTTTAAGGCCTTCAGGTCTGCTCCATGTCCACGCTGGCAATGTAAACTTGGACATCCAGAATTATGGCAGACCCTGTAGATCTTAGCTTCTTGCCCTGGTTATTCAGAGCATATGATACAGTCTGTCTCTCCATACATCTCAGCATCTGCATGAAAATGTACAGGCTATCTGCTGGGCAACCGCATCACGACAGAGAATGTGACCATGGAGTTTGTGGACACCCAGCACAACATGATACAGGTTCCAATTCTTATCCCGACAGGCTTGGCAGAGAGTGTCTACTGCCCCGTGAGTACCTCTTAAGCATCACACTGCCGTGGCAAGTGTAGCCACCCGGGCAGCATGAATGGCAGCATGAGGATTCCAAGCACTTTCAGAGTTCTTTACCATTCACAGCATCATGCAAACGACACTGAACACACACACTCAATGCGTTGCAAATTTCTCCAATACTTGCTGTTAATTTTGCAGCTAATGATCCTGTTCCAATTAAATGACTAGTACGGGATGGCGCAATAGATTCAAACACATTTTCACATAAACAAAATTGCCGTTATTGGGCCGCCGAAAATCCCAGAGAATTGCACCAATTACCTCTCCATAGTGAACAAGTAACAGTTTGCTACGGGGTTTCAAAAGCGGGTATTGTTGGCCCCTTATTTTTTTTTGAAAATGCTAGAGGGGTGGCAATAACGGTGAATTCCGAGCGTTATGTGAGGACAATCGAGGATTTCCTCATTCCACGACTCCGGCGAAATGATTACGACACGGACATGTGTGTTCAGCAGGATGGTGTCAAACCACACACTGCAAGAGCTTCCATGGAGGTTGTTCGTGCTCATTTCCCAGGGCGCGTGATTTCGCGTTACGGAGATGTTCACTGGCCTGCTCGCTCGCCTGATATGTCTGCAATTTTTTCTTGCGGGGCTATTTGAAAGCCAGGGTTTACAGGAACAAATTCTGCAATCTTCAGGAGTTGCAGACGTCTATCCAAGCTGAAATCACATCAATCTCAGCCGACTTGAGCGAGCTACGCGCAACTTTGGCGACCAACTTCGAGAATGCGTCATCCAGGAAGGAGGACCCTTAAACCCCCTAAACTGTAAAATAAACTCCCTATTTTACTCAAAAGCTTAAGCTTCGTTTCAACCCAATATCCTTAAGATTGACTATCTGAGAACAATTCAAAAGGTGTCCTCCTATCGCGTCACCCTGCACTTTCAAGTAAAACTATAAAGGATACAAGAGCTATAGAAGCTCCTATCTTTTTCATCATCTTGTATTCAAACCAGTGATAACTTACCGTCGCTTGAGTTTGCCGGAGGGCAGTAGCGCGTAGCTTTGACGGGTTTCCTAGACCGTTTGAAGTAGCGACTTTGCCGGGGCAGCGTGTAGGGAACCTCGACCTCCGCCACGCGCCCCATACTGCAACATTACGATTGATGATGAGAACAAATGAGTAATTAGGAAAAGAAGATGCAAGTTTCAAGGGATGAAATTTACTCCTGGCCTTACCAGACCCGATTTCAACCCTAGTTAACACAGCGTACACACGTACCTTAGATAAGCAGGTGCTAGTTCCTGGGGGTAACCAGCGTTCACTCGCTGTCTCCTGAGCTCTTCTTCGATATCTCGAAGCTCAGCTAGCTGCATCCGTTTCTTCTCTTCCAATTTCGCTCTAATATCCACGGGGCTGGATCTGGAGATCACGCGATCATCTGAAACCTGATTTTCCACGCCTGCTGTGATAAAAAACTCAAAAAAACACATCCCTCCAGCATTTATAAGCATTTACAACACCGTAAGAACAGCTTTGAACCAAATTGTTTTGAGAATGGTTAGTAGGGTGACCTGCCCAGTTTGTGGACAACCCCCAGTTTGTGGACAAGTCCGCAGTAAAATGGCTTAAATAAGGTCTGGAGCGATGTCTAGCAGAGGCAGTTGTTACCTGTGGTTACTTTGGTATCTCACAGAGGAGTCTGTCAAATATCTTTCTCAAGAAATTAGCAGAAGATAACAAAAAACAAAAATTGAATGGTGACCCTTCTTCAAGTGCATGTGAACACGAGTTGAGTGATAAGACTTCCTTTCCTGTGTACCTAATTTAACCCATCTTACCACCATTTTTTCTTCAATTTCTTGTTATTTACAAGTTCCTTTCTTAATCAAGTACTAGTAAAATGCTTCAGAATCGGTAAAATTAATGGTCCAAGTGATTTATGAGGTGTACACACACTGGTCTGCCAAATCTCTTGTTTTCCAGTTTGTGGACGGGCGTCCACAAACTGGAAAACGTCTCACTTTTCATATTTTAATAAATTTTGGTCTATTTTCGTTGAGAAATATTCTAGCTTTCATTTTTTTCGATTGCTTCCAAGAAAAAAGTATGTTTTCCAGTAAGTGGACGCCCAAAGAGAATGAGAACTCACGCCGTGAGACTGAAGGAGGGGCTTAATTTCAAAACCTGATTTATACCAGAAGGCACTAGAAAAAGAAAAAGTTGAGAAAATTGAATAGGGACTGTGTACTATTAGTTGTAAGTTGAAACTTCACTTGCCTACATCTTAATCGTCCACAGACTGGGTAGGTCACCCTAGTGGAAATTGACTGGGGGTGCCTATTTTAACAGGCTATGGTATAATATTAACAATTTAACATAAAACCCATAAAATTCAGTATTTGCTTACGAGAGGTCGACACCAGAAAGGAACGGGGCAGTGGTTGGACGGTAATATAGATGGCGGTGGGACGAATGACGTCGGCTTCTTTTTCTTCCTCTTCGAGACGGCCGCCGTGTACGGGTTGGTGAATCGGCAGTTGAAAACGCCCGGGATCCCGTGATGGTTGTGCGACAAACCGCCGTAGTACCTGGAGAATGATTAGGTTGGTTAATTGGCATCCTGCAGGTTTACCAACAAAAGAACAATAGAGAGTTGTAGCAGCCCACAATGACTAAGAATACAGCAGAATAAAGTTAGTACATGCTAGATAAGTGTAATCACCTAGGGACATAGCCAGGGAAATTGGACTCACTTGGGTAAGTAATTCAAAGAGAATAAGTAGAAGAACCTGATAAAAGTGGAATCACCTGGGTGAGTAATTCGACCTGGATAAGTGAAATAACCTGCGTAAGCGATATAAACTGGATAAGAGGTCCGACGTGGATGATTGTAGGATACATCATCTAGCAATATTTTATCTCATGAATGGTCACGATGTACAGGGTGAGATTTCAACAAACCAACCCTTCAGAGTAACACAGTTATCTGGTCCTGGACAATCAGGTCCAGTGGCTTGTTACGCTTGAGGCGCCGCAGTTCCCCTTCCATTTAAAGAAAATACAAACTTGTAACAACAAAAATTAGAGAGTAACATTTCATATCAAGTTACCTGTAGCGGTTGTTTGCCTTGTGGTGACCGGGGGGTTGGAGGTTGCTTGGAGAATCTGCCACCGTCAAAGTGACTTCTGGTGCTGGAGGCACGACAACTGTTCCTCCTTCTGGATCTGTAGCGGACAGCTCGCCGTTCGACTGTAAACACGAGTGATAGGGTTCAGACAAAAGTGAAAGGGGTCGCACAAAAGTGAAAGGGATACGACGCAGAGTGAAAGGAACTTTGGAGGTTCAAAAAAAAAGGTGAAGGGGCTGAGGGGATTGTAATCTACAGGGTGTTGATCTTTATTTTCTTCCACAGGTCTGGTATCGGCTGTACATCTACCTAGTGATGCCACAAGTTCTGTTGAAAGCATTTGAAGGAATCTGCAGCTGAAAGAGGTTCATGCAGAGCCTTCTTTGGACTGTGTTCAATCTTAGGTATTTTCTAAAAATCACAGGTTCATTTATGCAAAAAAATACTCCGGTGTGGATGGGGCATAGGTTTCACAAAAGTTACCTGGATTCTTTCAGCTAGGAGGACATCAGATTCACAGATCTTTGCATGCTTCACAAGGTTCCTCCCATTTGGATGACTTTCAGCAGAACTTTCAGGACATGAAACTCGAACATTGGAAATCATCTATTGGAAAACCTACCAGCATAAAAGCCCATCTCGGGCTGATGGCTTGTCGCGCAGGGCACTGTAAGCTACCATAATTTCACTCAGGAAATGATTGGTGTACAGACATCCCACCATTTCACCGTGGAAGTGAAAGTTGACGTTGCCATAGGTCTGGTATCAGTACAACTTCCTAGTGATGCCACAAGTTCTGTTAAATGCATTTGAAGAAATCTGCAGTGAAATGGGTTCATGCAGAGCCTTCTTTGGACTCAGTGTTCATCTTAGGTATTCAGCTAACAATTGCTGTTCAGTTATGCAGCCCCTAAATGGGGCATTTTTTGACGAAGCACTGGGTCTTTCAGCTAGAGAGATCCAGATTCGGGCCATAAGGCTCAAACGCACCCGAATCACCATGTTGAATCGTCCAGCAAACCTCAGAAAGCTTGGATATCCTATTGGACTACCAGCATAAAGCCCATCTCAGGCTGATGGCTTGTCACGGAGGGTAATGTAAGTTGGACAGATTGAAGTCGTGAATGTGTGGTGGGCCCCTAAAGGTGTGGTTTCCCTGACGCGTCTGCAGCCAGCAGACGCGATGTCTGCATGAACCTACACAGCCGCAAGCCACGCCGCGCTGTGGAAGTATAGTCTCGCGGCTCGTTGTGACAACCAGCAGGAGATTCTCAGCACTAGGAGGACATTATCACACAGATTTTTGTAGCAAATTAATTCAGAAAAACGATACCATTCACAAGGTATCCCATTTATTGAGGAAGCGCTGATTCTTTCAGCAGAACTTAGCTTCTGGACATGAGACTCGAACGTTCCCAAATCATCGTGTGGATTGTCCAGCAAACCTCAGACAGCTTGCATATGAACCCATTGGACTACCAGCTTTAATCCCATCTTGGGCTGATGGCTTGTCGTGCAGGGCACTGTAATTTGGACAGATTGAAGTCGTGAATGCTATTCATAATTTCCCTCAGGAAATCCTTCCAGATTGGTGGCAGACATCCCACCATTTCACCGTGGAATCACACAGAAGTGAAAGTTGACGCCCAAAAGTGAAAGTGATGCGATGCCATAGGACTGGTATTGGCTGTACAACTTCCTAGTGATGCCACAAGTTCTGTTAAATGCATTTGAAGAAATCTGCAGCTGAAATGGGTTCAAGCAGAGCCTTCTTTGGGCTCAGTGTTCATCTTAGGTATTTAGCTAACAATTGCTGTTCAGTTATGCAGCCCCTAAATGGGGCATTTTTCGACGAAGCACTGGGTCTTTCAGCAGGAGAGATCCAGATTCAGGCCATAAGGCTCAAACGCACCCAAATCACCATGTTGAATTGTCCAGCAAACCTCAGAAAGCTTGGATATCCTATTGGACTACCAGCATAAAGCCCATCTCGGGCTGATGGCTTGTTGCGGAGGTTACTGTAAGTTGGACAGATTGAAGTCACCTCTGATGGATGCTATTCGTAATTTTCTCAGGGACAGCAGCACACTGCCACCAATCAGGGCCACAGGCCTTGAAAGTTACAAGCCTGTGTAGTAGGAAAAATCGAAAAAGACTGAAATTTCGAGTGATTCATCGTTTTTCTACTTATAACATATTGTCATTTCAAAATAAAATAACTCAAGCTGCCCTTTAAGAACAGAATGACGTCTCCACGCATTCTTCCTTGTAACAGAACTTACGGCAGGACTAGGTTATAAGTAATTTTAGGAGAAAACCCCCAAACTCAAACATTACAACGACCAATTTTGAGGAATTTTCACCAAAAGCGAGCCATTTTGTCGTTTTTTCAACATTTTTGAGGTCTGAAAATGGTTTTAAAGTTCCCAGCTTGACAAAATAACAGTAAAATCCCCTCCTTATCAGTCTATATTATTGAAATGTGCATTTTAATCAATTTATAGAATTAAGAATGTCTGGTTTGCGAACTTACTTCGTTCGGAGTGTTCATCCGTCCGCCGCTTTGGTAATTGAGACGCCTCACGTGAAAATATCTGGAAAAACAAGGAATGTTTCTTAGGGAATTTTGTTGGAAAATGAAGCTGATCGAATGGCATCGGAAATTGTTTCTTTCATATCTTTACGTGGGTAGTTCAAAATTGTTGTTTTTCTGGTTGGCAAGAAGTGCCATGCCAAGGAATAAGGCCTGCCAAGGATGGCCATTCCGAGGAACAAAGCCTGCTAAAGAATTTGATGCCAAGGAATCAGGCCTACCAAGGAATGTGATGCCAAGGAACCAGGCCTACCAAGGAATGTGATGCCAAGGAATCAGGCCTACCAAGGAATGTGATGCCAAGGAACGAGGCCTACCAAGGAATGTGATGCCAAGGAACGAGGCCTACCAAGGAATGTGATGCCAAGGAACCAGGCCTACCAAGGAATGTGATGCCAAGGAACCAGGCCTACCAAGGAATGTGATGCCAAGGAACCAGGCCTACCAAGGAATGTGATGCCAAGGAACCAGGCCTACCAAGGAATGTGATGCCAAGGAACCAGGCCTACCAAGGAATGTGATGCCAAGGAACGAGGCCTACCAAGGAATCTGATGCCAAGGAACCAGGCCTACCAAGGAATGTGATGCCAAGGAAAGAGGCCTACCAAGGAATGTGATGCCAAGGAACGAGGCCTACCAAGGAATGTGAGGCCTACCAAGGAATGTGATGCCAAGGAACCAGGCCTACCAAGGAATGTGATGCCAAGGAACCAGGCCTACCAAGGAATGTGATGGCGAGGAACCAGGCCTACCAAGGAATCTGATGCCAAGGAACGAGGCCTACCAAGGAATGTGATGCCAGGAACTTACCAAGGGGTGTGATGCCAAGGAACCAGGCCTACCAAGGAATGTGATGCCAAGGAACCAGGAACCAAGGAGGATGCCTACCAAAGGAATGTGATGCCAGGAACCAGGCCTACCAAGGAATGTGATGCCAAGGAACCAGACCTACCAAGGAATCTGATGCCAAGGAACGAGGCCTACCAAGGAATGTGATGCCAAGGAACGAGGCCTACCAAGGAATCTGATGCCAAGGAACCAGGCCTACCAAGGAATGTGATGCCAAGGAACTAGGCCTACCAAGGAATGTGATGCCAAGGAACCAGGCCTACCAAGGAATGTGATGCCAAGGAACTAGGCCTACCAAGGAATCTGATGCCAAGGAACCAGGCCTACCAAGGAATCTGATGCCAAGGAACCAGGCCTACCAAGGAATCTGATGCCAAGGAACCAGGCCTACCAAGGAATGTGATGCCAAGGAACGAGGCCTAATCACTGCATATTGAGTCTTGAATCTAACCCACCCTCAAACTTGAAGGGAATTCCACTTTTCCAGTAGAGCTTAAGCAGTTCTTTGAAAAATGTGTCGTATTTCCTATTCTAAAGTCAGTTTTCCTGCATGCGGCTGGCAGCTGCCGGGGAATATTTCCTCTGTTCGTACCTGGACACAAGCTGTCGTCAGCACTGGTTTCTTAGTTCCATTTCAGGATGCCCAGGAAGGTCTGCCAAGGAACAAGACACGATGGAATGACGAGGAACAAGGAATGCCAGGCCAAGGAACGAGGCCTGAATATGAAGGAACACCACAAAAACATGAGGGTAACTCCACTTTTCCAGTAAAGTGTGAGCAGCTCTTTGAGGATGATAACAAACAAGTTCTGCCAAGGAATACCAAGCCAAAGAACGAGGCCTGGCAGGGAACAAGGCCTACCAAGGTATAGCCCAGGAATGCTATGACAAGGAACTAGAGCTGAATATGAAGGAACACCGCCCAAACGTGAAGGTAACTCCACTTTTCCAGTAAAGTGTGATTCAGCAGTGAGTGAATGGGTTGCATTCACTATTTAAGGGATTCAAGCTCTAGATTTTTAGTTGCATTTCAGAATGACGAGTAACAAGGGCTACAATAGAAAGCTTGCCAAGGAATGTCACGCCAATGAAAAGGCTTACTAAGGAGGATTATGGCAAGGAACAACGCCTGCCAAGGAATCACATTCCAAGGAGCACCATCCCAAGGTATATCATACCAAGGAACTAGGCCTGCCAAGGTGAATTCCCGCATTTGGACTACTACGGTATGCTAGTAAACATACAAGATAGTTGCTGCTATCTCATGGCATGACCGTCAATATAGTTTAGTATACAGCAAATTTGAATGGTATTGACTCTGCAGTGAGGGGAGTCCTTCGTTGGCTAGAAGGAAACCCGGGCTAATGGCGGATGGGTGAACTGCAGGTCACTTTGTGAAGAACGGTTTGTCAGACCTGCAGGTCTCCGAGTAGGTAGTTCAAAAATCGGTCGCAGAAGCCGTGCTATCGAGAACATCTGCGAACAGCAGGTCTATTACGACCTGCAGTTGTCGAACTTCTCTTGCAGTTTGAACATTGGCTGTGATGAACTGCAGGTCTTCACAAGAACTGCAGGTCTTACAAGATAGCAGTAACGTTTACCTGTAATATATAACCATGAAGAGGATCCCGGTTAAATAGGCGACTGCCAGAGCTAACGGCATCAACTGATTAGAAGGGGTTAGCGGCGCTTGGAGGTACCAGGCAAAACACAGCAGGGCGTTTTCCAAAGTCATAACGAGGTAGTACAACACCTGAAATCAAAAAATGTCCATAATAATCCAGCGACGAATGATTTATATAATTCTACCAGATATAAGATGCATATCCTTGTTACGTGAAGAACATGGGGTCATTTCGCTCCGGTCCTGAGCAAGTTGTGGGAAATTTTACATGGATTTCATGCTTCTAAAACGCTGCAAATTCTTTCACTGGGGTGTATTATTCAATCGGCTTGCGTTCATGATTTGAATTTCTACTAAGGAGTGTGCGTGTTTCACAGGTGATGGAGCGATTATTGAATTTCAGGAGGCACACAAATATGATCTACTGAACAATCCAAATAGGTATTTCGGTTGAGAACAGATTTACGTGCCCTACGCATATCTCCTGAAATTGAATAATACACCCCAGTGAAAGAATGTGCAGCGTTTTCCTGAAAATTTCAGATTTTCTGATTTTTCCTGAAAATTATCAGAATGCTTCAACCCGTGTATTGGCTACGAAGCCTTCTAGGAGTTCACTCCAGTATCCACATTACTACATCACTACGTCAAAAACAATAATAAACCAAAATAACGCAAATGTTGGCACCATAAATCGAGCCATACATCGGGAATGGTTTGACCTACGGACCTGGGGAGGGGCTCATTCGATTCCTCATGGAAAGTTCTTCAAAAAAAGTCCATATTTAGGCCGCCTTGACTTTTTTTTGAGGTTTTTAGGGATTTTACAAAACTTTGACGACGCTCTCATAACTTTTTTAAAAATCGGTAGGTCTGCAGTGCATAAATACTATATACATTGTATAACTTTGGTTTCAGGTATTGAAGCGAAGATCAAAGGAGGAATACATATAAGTCATTAAATTTGCAATAGAACAATAAAACGCTTGCTCACAGTGCTAAGGCTCTTATGTCATATGGAAAAATCAACAATATTTTTTTACTTTCAACTGCTACACTAAACTTTGTGACATGTTATAACCGTTTTTTTTTACTTTTTTGAATAAACAACAGTAACAGCAAATAACGTGTTTTCAAACAAGTAACTTCGTTAAACTACTCTTCATTATCACTTATTACTACAATTCCAACCAAGCCAAACCAGGTTTTAGTTACATTTAAGGTTTGAAGTATGAACCATAAAGATATCCAAGTAATGGAAAATTGCAAAAATCGGCCGAAATTTACGACTTTTAGGCAATGTGCTACATTGTTGAGATCACACTATATAAAAACCAGCTTATCAGAGTATATCGACGTTTCAGGGGGTGGTAACGCTGGGCGGGTGGAATTCTCGCCCCCGTCTTCCAGGGCAAGCGACGTGGTCCTCTCCTCGGGGATTTGGGATATACGATTTTTTGACTTTGCATATTGTTATTATACTCCCTCATTGTGTTATTCACGTATTTCTTTTTAACCTGCGTAGCAGGGCCATTAAACTAGTTGTCAAATAAAACCCGTTTCTTTTTAAAAAACTGTTTCTGATTACGAGAAACCGAAACTTATACGCATGAAAAATGGAAAACACAAGGCAAAATAAAAGTGGAGAGGACGCCCGGAGTTCATGTTTGTTACTGATGATGACCTAACCGTTGTGATGGATATGGTTTGTTGGCCAATTCCCGATTTTAGATTCCAACGCCTTCAGAGAGACGTTACCAAGCGTCTGTTTCTTCCTCTGAGCGTGGCGGGGCGTTAACAATGCATCCACCTCCTTGGAAGGGGCAACTATACCATTCTATCACCCTCACACCTTCGAAATCGATTTAACAGTGTAACTCTTTTAGAGGTGTGTAAACCCAGGTCACCTGAAGGAGTAGACGACCTGCAGGTCACTCAGTCCAGGATGATTGAACAGACAATGAATGGGACCTGAGTTCGTCGTCTCCATTCTGAACAGTCACCACCACTACTGCTATCTCGTATGACCGTCAACCTCTATTATCTTCGTCATCCGTCAGAATTCGGTAAATGACATCCATCTACTGGCGGATGGGTGAACTGCAGGTCACTTTTTGAAGAACACTTTGGCAGGTCTCCGAGTAGTTTGAACATCGGAAGCAGGAGTCATGCTGTAAAGAACGTTCAGTTCACATTCGTGAATGAATGGGGATGAATGTGACACCTGCCTGCAGTTCGTCGTCTCCATTCTGATACAGTCACCACCACTACTGCTATCTCGTAGCATGACCGTCAACGTCTATTATCTTTGTCATCCGTCAGAATTCGGTAAATGACATCCATCTACTGGCGGATGGGTGAACTGCAGGTCACTTTTTGAAGAACACTTTGGCAGGTCTCTGAGTAGTTTGAACATCGGAAGCAGGAGTCATGCTGTAAAGAACGTTTGCGACCATCCGAACCTTGTGATGAACTGCAGGTCTTCCCTCCGCAGGTCATTTGGGACAAGTTCACTTGAAAGAGAAGTTCTTTGAGACAAGGTCACTCACCCACTACCCACCTCTACATCCTGCTCTAGGGAGCAGCCAAACCTGGTTGGCTGTACAGTTCTGCCATTCCCCAGGTCTCGGCCGTTCACAAGCAGCAAAACACTGACGGAAGCAATTTTTGAACATTGTCCACTGCTTTTTTGCACATCTCTAGATTAATTAAGATATATAGGGTCAAGTTTGGGAGTAACAGTGCGATTCAGGACTTAATTTCATGTTAAAAATGAATTGTGAACTCACCATTTTGTGTTTGTGACGTCCCGTTTCTTGGAGGTTGATGTAAGCGAGGACGTACACGAAGGCGATGACCGACGACAGGCAGGTTCTCTGAAGCGTCGACGGCTCGTCGACTTTAAACAGGGACCCGGTGGAGACGATCCACAGGAACATCGACACCTGACGTCAACGATCAAAAGCTCGACGTTAATCAATAAATTGACAAATATACAGTCATTTAGGGTAACTTTGTACCAGAGCTGCTAACAGTTTGTAGTAAGAACAGGATTTCAAGTGTTTTCAGGAAGTTTGTCATTTCCAAACCAGAAAAAATTGATTTTCTGAATGATTTTGATCAAAGGAACATTCACAATTTGTGTTGAATGTGGCACAAAACCCGAATGTGTGTTTTGAAGTGTATTTTAGTTTATTATTCAATAATAAACCATTTTAATCGCTCTTGAAAAAAAAATTCTGACCTCCCCTGAAAATGTCATGGCCCCAATTCTTTTTCAGAGCCAGCTCTCTCACTCAATTTAAAGTGCCCTTTAAGGGCTGTCAAAGTTTTGTAAAATCCCTAAAAACCTCAAAAAAAGTCAAGGCGGCCTAAATTTGGACTCTTTTTGAAGAACTTTCCACGAGGAATCGAATGAGCCCCTCCCCAGGTCCGTAGCTCAAACCATTCCCGATGTATGGCCCGATTTATGGTGCCAACATTTGCGTTATTTTGGTTTATTATTGTTTTTGTTTTGATTGCAGTAACCTAGTGATGTAGTGGTGTAATAATGTGGATACTGGAGTGAACTCCTAAAAGGGTTTGTAGCCGATACACGGGTTGAAGCATTCTGATATGCATGAAACGCTGTAAATTCTTTCACTGGGGTTTATTATTCAATTTCATTCATTTGGCTTGCGTTCATGATTTGAATTTCTACTAAGCTTTGGAGTGTGCGTGTTTCACAGGTGATAGAGCGATTATTGAATTTCAGGAGGCACACAAATATGATCAACTGATCAATCCAAATAGGTATTTTGGTTGAGAACCGATTTACGTGCTCTATGCATATCTCCTGAAATTCAATAATCGCTCCAGCGTAATTGCAGCGTTTTTTTTATTGAACCACAACACACCCCACAATAAAAACATCTATAATATATCAAATTTTTTAAATAAATTTATAAATGAAATAAATAGCGTTTCTTGCATATCAGAATGCTTCAACCCGTGTATCGGCTATAAACCCTTTTAGGAGTTCACTCCAGTATCCACATTACTACATCACTACGTCACTAGGTTACTGATATCAAAACAAAAACAATAATAAACCAAAAAACGCAAATGTTGGCACCATAAATCGGGCCATACATCGGGAATGGTTTGAGCTACAGACCTGGGGAGGGGCTCATTCGATTCCTCATGGAAAGTTCTTCAAAAAAAGTCAAATTTAGGTTTGACTTTTTTGAGGTTTTTAGGGATTTTACAAAACTTTGACAACCCTTAAAGGGCACTTTAAATTAAGTGAGAGAGCTGGCTCAAGAATTGGGGCGTCGTCGGACCAACATGGATTTTTCCTGAAAATTTCAAATCTTTTGCTCCAGCCGTTTGGGAGAAATTTTTATTGCAGATTCGGATTCTACACCCTTTGAAACGTAAACCATGAAATTTTCAGGGGGGTTATAATTTTTTTTTCCAGAGCGATTACAATGGTTTATTATTGAATAATAAACCAAAACGTTCCACAAGCCAACTGAATGAAGTTTTTGAGCATTTTGTACTGAATATTAAACAAATACTTTATTTTATTTTGAGTTTATATACGATACAAATTATGGTGTTTTTTTCTACGTGTTTTTATATCCCCCTGTTCCCTAATTTGCAAGAAAACTGTACGTGATGGAGGAAAATAGAGGTCATTCTTGAATTCAGCACACTTAATAACGTGAAATTTAGCTAAAATATTCCACGCAGATGATCAAAAATGTCTTTTTGCAGACCTGTGTTATTTGTGCGGTTTTCACCTAAATGACTGTATTCATCGTTAACAATTCTCGTACAACGTAAAAATGTGATCATAACCGTTAGGTTTTTACTTAAAATGTCAAAACTCACCCAATGAAGAAGTACAACTAGAAGAACCCAGGGACCGTACAGGGAAGCGTATAGAACGAGGCACATAGCTCGAGATCCAACGGTCCCCAATCGCCACGTAAACTGTGGAAGTATTATTACACAAATATGTTACTTTTTATAGCACCGTGAGTAGAGAAGAAAATAATCTACAGTTGAGAGAGAGAGAGAGAGAGAGAGAGAGTTGAAGCGTTTATTTTCAGTGACAATTTCGTTGTAAGGCACATTTCTTTATAAATAGAATAAATATATAATATAAACAAAATATAAATTAGCTTACAAAAAAATAGCTTACATGCAAATATTGCAGTATATCCATGCCCATGCTTAGTATCGATGAATTACTTTTTATAATGAACTACTAATTAATACATACTCATCTTTCATAACTTAACCCCCTTGTTTACAACTCAATTTCATAGTGCCTTTTACATTTTTACTTGTTCGTCATACTGCTGGTACTCTGTGACCGTCGCAGGAGATGTCTATGAACATTATTACATAAGCCTTTTTTAGCACCGTGAGTTTATTACGTTGTTATAGAGAGAGAGAGTTTTTAATTTCTTGGATGCCATTTTATAGGCTGTTATTATTAAATTTTTTTACATGCAAATATTTTTATTCTATTTTATTTGATTTCTTACATAGCTATCTTTATCTTATTGTTTATATATAACAGTTTCTTGTTCTTAGTCTCTGTCCCAATCTTAATTAAAATTGTTTAATTTCTTTAATATTGGATCAAGTTTCAAACTCAATACTTAATAGCTTCATATGTTTTTATTCGTTGATCTTCAATCTTCCGTATTAAATTTTCGGCTGTAGTTCTTCATGAACCCAAACAATCCGTCCCAGCTCGCTCCACCCCCGTCCAATACACCCACCAACTCCTCTTCCGACAACCTTGCTCTGCCTAACCATCTCGACCTAAACTCCCCCATCACTGGACATTCAGCCATGAAATGGAATGGTGTTTCCTCCTGGGTGTTGCACATACTGCATTTGTTAGCCTGGCCCTCTCTCCACCACAACTATAGTTTACGCTCACCATCTCAGTTCTGGCTCTACAAATCGTTCTAATTCTGGCTAGGTCTGTCATTCTCATGTATGAACGACCGCCCTCCTCCGCACGATCCAGCTTTGCATAGAGCCGATGGTGCATCGAGTTGGTGACCTCATCGTTAATCTTGGTGTGCCAGTTCTCACCCAACCTTCTCATTACCCCCTCCATATCGGAATAATCTACAGTTTGTACAGCGTATGATCCAAAAATTTTGGCACACGTATTCTACAATTAATTCCCAACAAAAAGTGCCTCTTAGAGATTTTTTTTAAAAGGTTTCGTTTACGAGTTATTTCATTTTTTAAATTGTTTTCGTGTTTTCGAACTCACGTCATTAAAACAGCCGTAACTCCGGCGTTTTCAAAGTATTTGCAAATCTAAGTATGCCGTTGGAAAGAGCATAAAATTATCTATCGTCTCAGGCTTTAATAATAATTTTTTAAAAGGAATTAAAGGGTAAAAATGAGCCTGAAAAGTAAATATTGTTAAATTTTGAAAAAAAATGATTGTTTTAATGGCTCATTAGTCCCCCTTAATTTTAATGATACGTTTGAGCATGTACGCTTAAAAAATGTGTTAAAGTCTCAGCTTTCCAATGGTATATTTAATTATTAGGTTTTACAGGGAATGTTTTTGAGGAAATTGAGATTTTATGCACACAAAAACGTGTATTTTCAAGAGCATTTGACGTGATTAAACGGGTGTGTGGATCTACCTTTGACCGTTAATCACATTATCATACTCAACATTTCGCTCGTGATGTTTCTATCTACACTGCTCGACAAAATTCAGGGATCACCTGAGAAAAATCGTGCTCGCTGGAATTGGGCGTCAAAAAGTATAGAGATCATTATTTCTCCACCGAATTGGATCTGTCGAAAAGTAGAGTAGTCAAGATAAAAAAACCAGCTGAAGAACGAGGCGATCGGACATTCCTAAAGAAAATGACGAAAGAACGCTTTTTGTTTAAAAAAAAGTGAAAACGTCGTTTTAAAAAAAATGAGCTGTGGAGTGATCTCTTGACCAAAAATCAAAAAAGTATAGCTCATTGGAAAGCTCCATCTGTCCTCTTTAATATGCAAAAAAGAAATTTAAAATCGGTCGGATGGTTTGGAAATTAGAGTCAAAAATGTATCGAAAAACGTGGTTTCAAAATGCCACAAGGCGGGACAAAATTAAGGGATCATTGGAAAAAAACACACGAAGTCCTTCGAAAAAAGTTTTAATGAAATCAATAAAAAATGAAAACATCACATCAATCGTAAAAAAAAAAGTTCACCTGATGGCAGAATGAAAATAAAGAAATCTTTTGGAAAAACTGAAAGGGAAAGTTCAGACCATCGCTAAGATCAAGGTGTAAAACAATAAAACCGAATATGAATACTCTCTTCTCCTTATTTTTCCATAATTTAAAATTTTAATCTTTTTTCTTCCGAAAATTAATTTTTTTTCAGTAAAATTGTGGAGAAACTTTTTTCGAAGGACTTCGTGTGTTTTTTCCAATGATCCCTTAATTTTGTCCCGCCTTGTGGCATTTTGAAACCACGTTTTTCGATACATTTTTTACTCTAATTTCCAAACCATCCGACCGATTTTAAATTTCTTTTTTGCATATTAAAGAGGACAGATGGAGCTTTCCAATGAGCTATACTTTTTCGATTTTTGGTCAAGAGATCACTCCACAGCTCATTTTTTGTGGTAAACTTCTCAATATGACCGTCCCTAGTTTCCTCGTTTGTCGGGCTGTATCCTAGAGCTTCTACTGGATAGAATCAATTTTGTTCATCTGGTATTGAATTTAATGATATTAAACACGTAAGGAGGGCAAAATGTCTAGTGGCCACTACTGGAAATTTCGTAATTTGATGTGGCCACCACTAGATCAAAATAAAGGTGTGAGAAAAAATTAATAAAAAATAGAAAAAATTGTTCTTTTGATAGTTTTAGGCAATGGATATGTTAGGGAAGAGTCGGGCTATATTCTAAATGAGTCCTGAAGAAAGTCAGTACTACTGTTGGCCCACAATTGTCAAAACTAAAGAAAAAAATTCTTAACTGTGGCCACTACCGGTACCGTTACCTTAGTTATTTTTCATAAAAATACGAGTTTTCGCGATTCTCATATATTAGCTTTATCCAAATACATTTTTTTAAATGTTTCTGTCTTACTAATTATTTCATTAAATACCTATTATCTTCGTTTATTTTCACCCAGTTGCGTTTCAGTTTTGCCTATTCCGACAACATATTTGCAATATACAGTTTTAAAAAATGTAACAATCATATTGCACAAATGATTATTTCTGTTTTGGTACTGGAAATTCAGTGTGTGATCGTTTTAAGTAGATTAAGGTAACGGTACCGGTAGTGGCCACAGTTAAGAATTTTTTTCTTTAGTTTTGACAATTGTGGGCCAACAGTAGTACTGACTTTCTTCAGGACTCATTTAGAATATAGCCCGACTCTTCCCTAACATATCCATTGCCTAAAACTATCAAAAGAACAATTTTTTCTATTTTTTTATTAATTTTTTCTCACACCTTTATTTTGATCTAGTAGTGGCCACATCAAATTACGAAATTTCCAGTAGTGGCCACTTGACATTTTGCCCTCCTTACGTGTTTAATATCATTAAATTCAATACCAGATGAACAAAATTGATTCTATCCAGTAGAAGCTCTAGGATACAGCCCAACAAACGAGGAAACTAGGGACGGTCATATTGAGAAGTTTACCACAATTTCCAATGATGCTCTGCGCACTCCTAGTTCAACCTCTGACTACAAGATGACACGAGCTGTACCTCCTGCAAGTTTGAAGCCACTAGGAGACCGGGAATCCTTATTTCTCAAATATAAACTTTAAAATGGCCACTACCGGTGCCGTTACCTTATACCTAAGCTACTTGAAACAATCACACACTAAAAAATTTTTATAGCAAGGAATGAAAATTGCTTTAAATTTATAGCAATTTTACACAATTTTCTACGTTATAATTTATAATTATTATAAAATCAGTTCAAGATTGTAGTAATATAAGAGTTTTGTCATTAATATCGTTATCGATATCGAATATTGGAATATCCCCGATATCGGAACAACCCTAATTGTTGATATGTTTTTGTTGAACAGAGAAAAAGTAATTATGGAATTTAAAAAAAATACAATCACTAAAAACTAATTTTCTGTACCTATATTAGGCCTAATTTAGAAGTTTATCAAACTTTTCTAGGAGTACTTAAAAACACTGGTTTCAAGTGTCTAATTTTTCAAAATTTTAAAATTACCCTAGACCCCCCCTGTTGGACAGCCCCACCACGTCCACATTATTATACGGCTCTTGGAGCAAATAGCTTAGAGATTAGAAATATATCTAAGACAGTAAGAATTGAATTTCAACATATGAAAGTTCTCTTAAAAACGTTACAATGAGAATGACGATTAGGTTACGTACTTGAAATATGACTCCGAGCCACGTTAACACGAGCTTGTGGACGTTCCTCGTTCGGACGTTCTTTGAAAACGACGCGAGGGCCCAACAGACCGAAAAGAGCGACAGACAGACAGACACCACGTTCAAATCCCTTAATTCCTGCCAAAACAGACAAAACGAATCATTAGTACTGGCATACAAAATGTATTTTTGTGGACTCGTAAGATTTTTAAATGGTTTTCACAATATTTTTCAATCTCCAACCCCTTTCACCTCCCGGACCAATAGAATTGTATGTCCTTTCACTTTTATAGAAACCAAATGATTGGATGTTCCCCCTTCACCTCTTGACCAATAAGATTGAAGCTCCCGGATGTACGGTGACGTTTGATAGGAAACTCCGATAGATTGGGCTTATTTGACACCCTCTCACCTTTCTGACCAATAGAATTGTACGCCCTTTCACTTTCAGAGAAACCACATGATTGGATGTTCCCCCCTTCACCTCTTGACCAATGGGATTGAAGCTCAGAAATATGTGGTAAAGTTTAATAAGAAGACTACACAATTTGCTGCCGGGAGGACTTGTTTAAACCCCCTCCAATACCTTTCTCCACGACCAATAGAATTGTATCGCCTTTCACTTTCTGAGAAACGAGGAACGTCCAATCATATGGTTACGCATACCTCTTGAATAATGGGATTGAAGCTCCCAATTGCATGGTAACGTTCAATAAGAAACTGTGCTAGATTGAATTATATCACACAAGTTGCCGCAAGGAGCACTTGTTTGAACCCCCCTTTCACCTCTCCAACCAATAGAATTACGTGCCCTTTCACTATCACAGAAACCATATGATTGGATGTTCCCCCCTTCACCTCTTGACCAATAAGATTGAACTCCCAATAGATTGTTTGATAAGAAACTCTTAGATTGGGCTTATTGGACACTTCACCTTTCTGACCAATAGAACTTGCACGCCCTATATCAGTTTCACGGAGAAACCTCATGATTGGATGTTCCCCCTTCACTTCTTGACCAATGGGATTGAAGCTCAGAAATATATGGTAAAGTTTAATAAGAAGACTACACAATTTGCTGCCGGGAGGACTTGTTTAAACTCCCCTCCAATACCTTTCACCTCCACGACCAATAGAATTGTATCGCCTTTCACTTTCAGAGAAACGAGGACCACGTCCAATCATATGGTTCCGATTACAGTCTTGACAATGGGATTGAAGCTCCCAATCGCATACAACTTAAAAACTCTTTAGATTGAAGTTATATGACACGTTGCTGCAAGAGCACTTGTTTGAACCCCCCTTTCATCTCTCCAACCAATAGAATTATATGCCCTTTCACAGAAACCACATGATTGGATGTTCCCCTTCACCTCTTGACCAATGGGATTGAACCTCCCTTTCACTGTCACAATGCAACGACTCGTACATTCACTTGTCATTCTGTTACTGATGATGACCTAACCCACAAAAATCCATTTAACGTTGCAACATTTTTCATTTTTGTCAAAATAGACGACGCTTCTTCCACAAATTCTGCGTTTTTCTCGGCATTCCCACAATATCGTCGAAAATGATTTAGTACATATTCTCGTGTATTTCTATCTGTCATTGGTTTTTGACACTATTGACAGTTCTAGAAAACAACTTAAAACCCTATTTCATGTTACGTACATATTGGTCAAATAGTACTGCGGAAAATTAATGTGTTACACACGTTGCCGCAAGGAGTGCTTGTTTCAACCCAAACCCCCTTTCACCTCTCCAACCAATAGAATTGCATCTCCTTTCACTTTCACAGAAACCACACGATTGGATGCTCCCCCTTCACCTCTTGACCAATGGGATGTAAGGTCACAAATGAATGATAACGTTTGATAAGAAACCCTCCAAGATTTTTTTATGTTCAAGCAGGATTCACATCCATCCGGAAAACAACTTGAAAACCTATTTTATGTTACGTACATATCGGTCAAATAGTACTGCAGAAAATTAATGATAACGTTTGATATTAAACTCCAAGATTGGTGTGTATTACACAAGTTGCCGCAAGGAGTGCTTGTTTGACCCCGAACCCCCTTTCACCTCTCCGACCAATAGAATTGTTTCTCCTTTCACTTTCACAGAAATCACACGATTGGATGCTCCCCCTTCACCTCTTGACCAATGGGATTGCTCACAAATGAATGGTAACGTTCAATAAGAAACTCTCCAAGATTTTGTTATGTTGCAGCAACGAGATTGTTTCACATCCATCGTTCAATAATGTTACTATTCAAATAGTTGCCAAAATTGATAACGTTTGATATTAAAACTCTGCTAGATTGGTGTGTATTACACAAGTTGCTGCAACGAGCACTTGTTTCACCCCAAACCCCCTTTCACCTCTCCAACCAATAGAATAGTTTCTCCTTTCACTTTCAGAGAAACCACACGATTGGATGTTCCCCCTTCACCTCTTGACCAATGGGATTGAAGCTCAATAATATATGGTAACGTTCAATAAGAAACAAGTAAACAATTTCGAACGATTGGTTTTCATTCTACAAATCGCAACCAGGAGCGCTTTAAATGCAACAACTGGGGTACAGCACTGAGAATTTTATTTAGTTTGGTTGTTTTTGAGAGTTGAAATTCGCACGCGTTCTCTATTTCAATTATTGCAGTTTACAGTATTTACAATTGCAAATATGTTCCTCAATCAAAAATAGATGTATTGGCGAAAAACTTACCTGATCCAGGTTTTCATTTAGAAGAAGGTGAAGTTCCACGAGTAGGAGCGGCGCGCTTTGCGCAAAAGCGTGAATCAGTCTCAATACGCACAAATCGCGAACTTCAAGTTTGACCGAGGGCAGATGAACGGGTAGTAACAATTTGAAGTACCTGTTGACATATTAAATAAATCGATGAAATATAATTCAATGTTGGACAAGGCTGTGGTGGGGTCTACATCATGGTTAGCAGAGGTGGGTAAACATTAGCTATAGGTGAATCCTAAAGTTGATGCTTATTTAGGTGGTTAGCTATTGTGGACGGGTATTGCTTCCGAGTCTACCAAGGTAGCGGAAGGTGAGAACGAAAACGTTATTTTGTTGCTGAGTTACTTGGTAGGGGAAATGTCACCCAAGGGGTCAGTGGGGACATAGTGGTTGAAAATGAAACCACCCCCCAAATTTTTCAATTTTTTAATGGTTTATAATAAGCTTATTTTGCAAACACACTTTTTTCTTCCTCTGATAATTGAGGACGTGGCACCCAAAAGGGGTTTTCTCACATTTCCCTTTTATGGGAAAACACGAAAAACGTTTTCCTACTCATGTAATTGCGATGGAAACCTGTCTTACGTTTCGTTGGACTCTATTTCAAGTTTACGCTCTTACTAGAAAAAAAAGGAATAAAAAATCAAATATTTAGTGGTGAAAATGAAGAATTAATACGGAGAAAACCCTTTTTGACTGAATATTTTGCATAGCAATCGCAAATTCGTCTAACATATCCGTGTAACCGTAGATTTTTGATCCAGAAAGGTGAATAATAACATTGGTGAACAAAATGTAACATTTTATTGAAACTTATTGAAATTCAAGTTTATTTAGTTCAAAAAATGTCAAATTCTTTCATTTTTTTTTCAAATCATTCGTGAAATTCCAATTTTAAATTTTAACAGCAACTTCAGGAGTCAAACAATCGCATTCCTCATCAATTTCTTCCTCTACTTCCACTAGCATTTCGCGTTTTAGACCTTTCTGAACAATTTTGGTTCCGTGTCTGTCTGTGTGTCTGTCTGTCTGTGTGTCTGTCTGCCAGCAAATCCTTGTTACGGGCAAAACTACACGAAGTTATAGTCCGATTTTGATGAAGTTTTCAGGGATTGTGCGGGTTAGGGTGTAGATGGTCCCCTATAGGTTTCATGACCCCCGGATCAATATTAGTCTCTGCGCATGCGCAAACGAAATCCTTGTTACGTGCATAACTCCGGGAGTTCTTGACCAATTTCGATGAAATTTTCAGGGATTGTTCGGTTTGATGTGTAGATAGTCCCCTATGAGTTTCATGACCCCTGGATCAATAGTAGCCTCTGCGCATGCGCAAACGTGAAATCCTTGCCGCAAGCATAACTCCGGGAGTTCTTGACCGATTTTGATGAAATTTTCAGGGATTGTTCGGACTTATTAGGTATATTTTATAGTTTGTTCAATAGTTGAACATGCCTACCTTTATTTTCTCAAGTTATGCTCCTGCCTAACAATAAATTTACCCTAATTCAATATTTACTTCGCCTAATTGAACGAAGTTCTTTAGTCAATAATAATTTTCAATGATCTATACAGTCATGTTATGGATACGAGGAAGCTATGTGCCACACCCACTTGGCAGACGGTTTCAAACATTAAATCGAGAAATCCCAGGGATAAGGGAAACAGTTTGCGGTGTGAATCGGGATAATGATTAAATCCGGAAAATAGGTAGGTTACAAATAAATTAAAACGAAAAAACCTTTTTAAGAAAGCTGTTATTTAACAGCTCTCTTCATCACGAGCAAAATGTTGAGTATGATAATGTGATTAACGGTCAAAGGTAGATCCACACACCCGTTCAATCACATCAAATGTGCTTGAAAATACACGTTTTTTTGCATAAAATCTCAATTTCCTCAAAAAAGTTCCCTCTAAAACTTAAAAATTAAATATACCATTGGAAAGCTGAGACTTTTCCGCATTTTTTAAGCTTACAGGCTCAAACGTATCATCAAAATTAAGGGGGACTAATGAGCCATTAAAAAAAGAAGTTTTTTCAAAATTTGACAAAATTTACTTTTCAGGCTCATTTTTACGCTATAGTTCCTTTTAAAAAATTAGTATTAAAGACTGAGATGATAGATAATTTTATGCTCTTTCCAACGGCATACTTAGATTTGCAAATACTTTGAAAACGCCGGAGTTACGGCTGTTTTAGTGACGTAAGTTTGAAAACACGAAAAAAATCTTAAAAATGAAATAACTCAAAAACGAAGCCTTTTAAAAAAAATCTCTAAGAGGCACTTTTTGTTGGAAACTAGTTGTAGTATACGTGTGCTAAGATTTTTGGATCATTGTACATCCTGTATAGCGAATTTAACAAGTAACTAAGTCATATAACGATCAACTTACCTCCATAATATTCCGAGGCCGAAAACGTGAACTATGATGAGCGGGAATTTAGTTTTAAGTTTAGCACCGGCTAGAAACCATTTGAGAGAGACGATCTGCGATGTCACCAAGGAAACGCAGGAAAAGAACAAAACGATGTAGCCCTGGAAAATTAAAAAAAAAAAAATGTTTTAATGTTTTCGAATAACATGGTCGATACGTCGCGACGTAGGTAAGTACACATGATTATGCTACGGTGATTTCAAAATTTTGGTCACATTATGTCACTAATCAGTATTGCCATAAAATCTCAATTAAATACAATTCTCCTATCTGGATGTGCATGTTCCATGGAAAAGTGTGTAAAATTTGTGCTTACAGGACCCAGGAGGAAATATAAAAATCCGTATATCTCACTCCCTACAGCTGTCACTAACCAGAGGTGTCCAACTTCCATCGTCACTAAGCGAAATATTTATTAGGGGCTGTTATATCCACTTACACTATGAAAGACCCCATCTACAATGGATATCCACCTCAGGGACAAAATTGGATCAAATCAAGTAGCCTTATCAGCCCATTATTTCAGTGTCACGCGGTTTTTCCTCACTCCCTACAATGTTTTGAAAAGTAGCCCCCAACAGGCAGGAAAGGGTGTTTATGAAGTTGCTTCTGTTTTGTTGACATCCCTTATTCAAGATGGTCCCAACGCTGGTGGTTGGATTTTGCCTGGACCTTCCCAGTCAGTTCTACCGGGAAAACCATCCCTGGAGGCAGCAGTGTGGGTTTTTTAACTCTCACTCCCTACTCCAGTAACATTCTGACTTGATCGCACTTGTTGACAATTAGTGTAGTTGTTGGAAGTTCGTTGACAACTTTGGTTCAACCAGTTTCAAATGATTTGTGGCCTGTAAAGGCGGAGAAAGGCTATATAACCTCACTCCCTACAATATCCAGCCAAAAGCCCCTTAAATTGTAGGGAGTGAGATCTGCTTGTACCAAGTGAGATTTTGGCAAGGAAACCTTCGTATTTACTGCAGCTAAAATTAAGCTAATCAAATCAAGTAGCCTTATCAGCCCATTATTTCAGTGTCACGCGGTTTTTCCTCACTCCCTACAATGTTTTTGAAAAGTAGCCCCCAACAGGCAGGAAAGGGTGTTTATGAAGTTGCTTCTGTTTTGTTGACATCCCTTATTCAAGATGGTCCCAACGCTGGTGGTTGGATTTTGCCTGGACCTTCCCAGTCAGTTCTACCGGGAAAACCATCCCTGGAGGCAGCAGTGTGGGGTTTTTTAACTCTCACTCCCTACTCCAGTAACATTCTGACTTGATCGCACTTGTTGACAATTAGTGTAGTTGTTGGAAGTTCGTTGACAACTTTGGTTCAACCAGTTTCAAATGATTTGTGGCCTGTAAAGGCGGTGAAAGGCTATAACCTCACTCCCTACAAAAGTTTTTTCTTTCAAAATGGCGTATCAGCAGTACAGCGGACTGATAACCATTATTTCAGTGTCTCACGGTTTTTCCTCACTCCCTACAATGTTTTTGAAAAGTAGCCCCCCAACAGGCAGGAAAGGGTGTTTATGAAGTTGCTTCTGTTTTGTTGACATCCCTTATTCAAGATGGTCCCAAAGCTGGTGGTTGGATTTTGCCTGGACCTTCCCAGTCAGTTCTACCGGGAAAACCATCCCTGGAGGCAGCAGTGTGGGTTTTTTAACTCTCACTCCTTACACCAATAACAAAAACTAAGATCGCACTTGTTGACAATTAGTGTAGTTGTTGGAAGTTCGTTGACAACATTTTGGTTCAACCAGTTTCAATTGATTTGTGGCCTGTAAAGGCGTTGAAAGGCTATAACCTCACTCCCTACAATATCCAGCCAATAGCCCCTTAAATTGTAGGGAGTGAGATCTGCTAGTAGCAAGTGAGATGTTGGCAAGGAAACCTTAATATTTACTGCAGCTAAAATTAAGCTAATCAAATCAAGTAGCCTTATCAGCCCATTATTTCAGTGTCACGCGGTTTTTCCTCACTCCCTACAATGTTTTTGAAAAGTAGCCCCCCAACAGGCAGGAAAAGGTGTTTATGAAGTTGCTTCTATTTTGTTGACATCCCTTATTCAAGATGGTCCCAACGCTGGTGGTTGGATTTTGCCTGGACCTTCCCAGTCAGTTCTACTGGGAAAACCATCCCTGGAGGCAGCAGTGTGGGTTTTTTAACTCTCACTCCCTACTCCAGTAACATTTTTGTGGCAAGTGAAACTTGATCGCACTTGTTGACAATTAGTGTAGTTGTTGGAAGTTCGTTGACCCATGTATATCTCCTGAAATTCAATAATCGTTCTATCACCTGTGAAACACGCAGACTCCAAAGCTTAGTAGAAATTCAAATCGTGAACGCAAGCCGATTGAATAATAAACCCCAGTGAAAGAATTTGCAGCGTTTTTTACTAGATAGGCCCGGCTAAAAACATGTTCCACGTTAAAAACACCTACTACAATGATGTCGTCAACGTAAACTCACCCATTCCGTCTGCCCCCGTTGGAACAGGGCGTACGACGACGTCAAATCGAAAACGACGTCCGTGAAATAGACGACGAGGGAGATGATGTTGAAGAGGAGATCGCATAGCGGGAGGAACTGTTTGGCAGACATTTCCATTTGGATGGGACGCCGGGCAATGTCATCGTACCAACGTCAACGGTTGTCCATCTCCGGCATCTGTAACGTCACGAATAAAATATACAGAATGCAGATATTACTTTTGAGAATATGGTGTGCAAAGCGAGCCTCTAAAGGGGAAATTCATAGTTTTCACTTAGTTGAAAGGAAATGCTCAAGTGAATCTTTGAGGAGCTATAGCTACTTGGCCTATTCAAAGTCACTAAGGGAATGCTCAAAATACAATACCTCCAATTAATGAAATGGAATGACTCAAAAAAATTGACACAGCCCCTATAATTTTGAGGTTTTTTGCCACTAGGTATTAACCTGGTCAATCAATAATGTCCAATAAATGGTCGTCGGCGTTATGGTGACGTTATTTGGAGCGGGAATTTTGACGTTTAAACCTTAAGACGACGTGACATCCGAATTCTGAAAGAGATTCTCCTAGTTTAACACAAAAACCGCCAGTAAATTATTTTAAGAAAACGTGGTTTTGTTGAGGTCCAACTGTATCAGTTGATTTTGGGATTTATCTCACGTTTTCTTCATTCTACAATCTCATTTCTTGACGTATATGCCGTTTTCTTACCATTCAGGGTCTAATATTTGTCAATTCTAACAATTGTTTCGTTGAAAAATGTTGCGTTTTTAGAGTGAAAATCAGCTGTAAAGTTGATAAGCTCTTCTAAAAAAAATTTAAAACAGAGTTTAAAGAAAAAATTGTCTATTTCCACCAAATACTGAGTTACAAAGTTAAATCGATTTCGACTGTTAGGTCATCATCAGTAACAAAATATAACTAAATGTGCAGTTGAGAGAGCTCATCTTATATAGTCTCAGAAGTGAAGGGAGCTTGAATCCTATTGGACAAGAAAAGTGAAAGGGGGCGGGAGATACAACCAATGAACAAAGTGAAAGGGACTCAAACAGATGTAAGGGTAACATTTTGAAGTGGGGGGACCAAGTTATTGGAGAAATGAACCCACCAATGGTGAAACGCTCTGAGGGATGACGTCATTTAAACATTTACCTGCTTTATCGCTTCTAAGTATCTCAAATTTTTCAAGAACATCCAACATGCTTCCTTTAGGACAAAAATGAAGAAATTCTACAAACTGTCTATCTGCCAAGTCAAAATTGAAAATATGGCTAGATTCCCTAAGGTGACTGGCAAACGCAGAATCACCTTTGCTATCTTTATAATCTTTCTCATGTTCCTTGATTCTTTCCTTAAATTTCCTACCCGTCTGACCGCAATACTCAAACCCACATGAACATTTCAATTTATAGACCCCACTCCTATCTTGAGTTTTAATCTTATCTTTCACAGAACCTAATAATGATTTTAAATTATTTTTATTTTTAAAACCTACCTTAAAACCCCTTGACGTTAAAATTTTACCAATTTCATCAGAAATTGCCCCATAATAAGGAATACTTATCCATTTTCTATGTTCAGCCAAAACCTCTCTAGTAAGATTAGATACCCCTTCCCTACTCTTTTTTTCTAAGAACCCCACTCCATATCCTATCGATGAGATTTTCTTTGTAGCCATTACTTACTGCTATGCTTTTAATTGTTAATTTTTCTTTAGCTAAATTTACTTCATTCATTGGTACAGATAACGCTCTATTAATCATACTATGGAAAAATGTTTATGAACCAAAGATTAAATCGATTTCGACTGTTAGGTCATCATCAGTAACAAAATATAACTAAATGTGCAGTTGAGAGAGCTCTGATTTATTTAGCTCGTAAGCTCTTCTAAGTTCAAGAAACAACCAGTTTGTAATTACAGGCGGAATGTAGGAATTACCTTTGAGAATATGGTGTGCGGAGTGAGTCTTTAAGGTTGGAATTCATAGTTTTCACTTAGTCGAAAGGAAATGCTCAAGTGAATCTTTGAGGAGCTACAGCTACTTGGCCTATTCAAAGTCACTAAGGGAATGCTTAAAATACAATACCTCCAATTAATGAAATGGAATTTTTTTTTTAAATTTGTTTAATTGCACCAAGTTATAAATTGATAAACAACAGGGTGTTACTCAACTAAAGCAACAAAAAATGCATCAAATGTTTTGGTAAGCGGACCAAGATGTGGAGAACGAAGCTGAACGAATCAAAATCAGCCCACATCAACTTCACTAACCGAAAAGTCCCAATCTTGGATGTTGAGATCAATTCGAATAAAATACCGCATACTGAAGCAGTTAAATACTTGGGTTTGACACTTGACTTCAAATTAAACTGGATTAAAAACGGAAAAGAAGGAAGAAGAACTTAAAATCCAGTACAGAAGGATGTGTTGGCTAATGGGAAGGAATTCCCATTTCTCTCTTCACAATAAACTGTTTATACTCGTATATAAGCAGATTCTTCCCCCTATTTGGACCTATGGGATACAGATCTGGGGCTGTGCCAAGAAATCAAATATTAAGAAAATCCAAACCTTTCAGAATAAAATACTGAGAAGTATAGTTGGAGCCCCTTGGTACATGCGAAACGATGATATTCGTCGAGATTTGAGGATGGAGACAGTCTATGAAATTATTGCAAAATACGCAAGGAAGCATGAACATCGCCTCCACAAACACGTGAACCCGGAGATGCTCTACGTTTTGGACAACGAAGGTGAAATCCGACGTCTCAAGCGAAACAAACCACTGGATTTAGTTGTGCTGCGTGAATAGAAGTGCAATCGAACTCAGTGCTAATTAATTGAGCTATATAATAAAGGGCTAGATTTTGCTGTAAACCTACCCTCTTGGAGTGTACCTTTATTGATATGTAAAATTGCTAGATGAAATGTATTTGATTTTTCAGTCGCAATTAATAAATCACGAAAAAAAAAAAAAATGTGTTATTCACCTATTTCTTTTTAACCTGCGTAGCAGGGCCATTAAACTAGTACTATAATATAATATAATACGAGTATAATATAATATTATGCTGCAGGTGAAAGAGTACCTAGGTTACTGAGGTTTCGTATGGTAAGCTAAAAAACAAGATACATGCAAACCACAATCGCACTTAGTTAAACTAGATCTAATTCAATTAAGTAGTTTCCTCCTCTTTTATCGTCAAATCGTGGACGTTAATATTTCAAATATGTGACGTCTGTAACTTACCACAACTCGGACCCTTCACGTAACTGGCTTTCCCATTTTGAAGAAAAAAAAAACTTCAAAAAAACTCCGAAATCACGCAAAAAACACACTAAAATCCTTCAGAAAATCTCACCTTTGCACTAAATTTACTTCTAAACGACTGAAAAATTTCACATTTTGACGTTAACAGACAAAACACAACCGAAACCGCGCAGAAATTCGTCGAAGAAAAGACACTGGAATTGTTTATGAATGAATACGTGACGTCTGACGTCCACTACATCGTCGTTAACGTCATTTTTCCACCCGAAACTCGACTTAAACACCGAATTTATGAAAAAACGACGTCAAAATCCAATTTTTTAAAGAGTTTTTTATATTTTAAAACACAAAACAGAACAAAATTTCGAGTAATTTAATCTAAAACGACAAAACGCGAGAGAAATCTACGGACAACATGGGAACTTTCTTACCCCATCGTTAACTTCACCGGAGCGTTCGATTTATCGATTGATTCGCATCGATTGCCGTATAATCGATTATTAAGTGCGCCAAAATTTGAAATATACAATTTTTTAATTTTAAATTTGATTATATCAAATTTAACGGAGCCTTATAACAGAGCGATCCATTTTTTGTGCGTAAATAAAATTAAATTTAGGATCTTTCAAAAAGGTTTTCTAGGTTAAGCTTTCCTTCCTTAATGGACAGGCAGGAGTGGAAAGAACGACAAATACAGTGCTAAAAGTAACCAACCAGTATGCTAGTTGTTACACATAGTTAGACTGAGGAAGTCACCGCTGCGGGACGAAACGTCTCTACATGAATAAACAGATGTAACGCTCCAAATTAAGAGATTCGGTTTTCTTCACTGAAGAAGAATATTTTATCTGTTTTTGGGCTTTTAGGTGGTGATACAGATATTAACTTATCACTAATGTTAATTAAAAATCTATAATGTTGACTTCCATTTATTGTAATTTTGATGCCCAATTATTATATCCAAAGTGGTTAGTATCATAAAATTATTACCTCAAGTTCACTGAACTTTTTCCTGGTGGGCTATTGTATTTTGTATACCTAAGGTAACGGCACCGGTAGTGGCCACTGCTCCAGTAGTGGCCATTTGAAAGTTTATATTTGAGAAATAAGGATTCCCGGTCTCCTAGTGGCTTCAAACTTGCAGGAGGTACAGCTCGTGTCATCTTGTAGTCAGAGGTTGAACTAGGAGTGCGCAGAGCATCATTGGAAATTGTGGTAAACTTCTCAATATGACCGTCCCTAGTTTCCTCGTTTGTTGGGCTGTATCCTAGAGCTTCTACTGGATAGAATCAATTTTGTTCATCTGGTATTGAATTTAATGATATTAAACACGTAAGGAGGGCAAAATGTCAAGTGGCCACTACTGAGACATGCACGTGGCCACTACTGGAAATTTCGTAATTTGATGTGGCCACTACTAGATCAAAATAAAGGTGTGAGAAAAAATTAATAAAAAAATAGAAAAAATTGTTCTTTTGATAGTTTTAGGCAATGGATATGTTAGGGAAGAGTCGGGCTATATTCTAAATGAGTCCTGAAGAAAGTCAGTACTACTGTTGGCCCACAATTGTCAAAACTAAAGAAAAAAATTCTTAACTGTGGCCACTACCGGTACCGTTACCTTAGTTTTAACCAATTTTTCAAAAAGACGAATATTCCGCAATTGTTTTTCTGTTTTGGATCCTAAAATTTCGTTAAAAAATTGTCAAATTAAAAGGAAGCGTAATAATTTTAAAATAATAACCTCAACCCTACTTTCGTTTCCTTTGAAAAGGATTTTTCACTTCCCTTGTAATTTGAGCTTGACGAAATAAAATGCGAGGCACTTATTGAAACTTAGTAAATTCCAACGTATATTGTTTTGGTAACAAATTTCAGAGTTTTATATGAATTTCTCTGCTAATTACTGACTTGTCAAGACTTATGACTTATGATTCTTGACTTAATTTCCACAAGCTTTGGAGTGTGCGTGTTTCACAGATGATGGAGCGATTATTGAATTTCAGGAGGCACGCAAATACGATCAACTGATCAATCCAAATAGGTATTTTGGTTCAGAACCGATTTAAGAGCTCTATGCATATCTCCTGAAATTCAATAATCGCTCTATCACCTGTGAAACACACTCCAAAGCTTAGTAGAAATTCAAATCATGAATCACTGAATAATAAACCCCAGTGAAAGAATTTGCATCGTTTTTTAACAATATTAATATCACAGCAAAGTCTTAATATTCTATGAGTCCCCCCTATAGAAATGTACACATTTTAACTGATTGCATTCAAGGCATTTGCAAATTCTACATCCCTTGGAAGACACCAACACGATTGAAAAATATCCACCAGGAAGCGGGGTGTTTTTTTTTTAAGAAGGCTGGAATTTGTTATTATTCATTTATTGAATCTCATTTTCCCGACGTTTCTGAGTGGTAACACACTCCATCTTCAAGGGATCTATGGGACAACATATAAATTAATATTATTTATATCACTTATAATACTAATATTCTTAAGAATAAGTTACCATTTAAATAGTTACATTTTATTTTGGACATTCATCCACGTCATTTTATGATTAGCAGCTCATTGCAGTCAATTAGTCAACAATGTATCCTATTTAAAATAATCAAATTATTAGCATCATACGTTCAATAACAATAACATTTTTAAATTACATTATTATTTGGAATTATTACCTTATTATTTATCCAGTCTTTCATGGCCCTACATGATTAAATGGTAACTTATTCTTAAAGAATATTAGTATTATAAGGTAAAACCCTGAGGTGTGGGGTGATACAGGGTGTCCCGCACTTAGTGTAAAAAAAAAAAAAATTGCGTGAAACTACATGGAAAATGGAGTAAATCGCCTAATTTCCAGGTACTGTAAAAAATTAAAAATTGAGAATTGTGATAAATGTGTAAAAAAAATTTTGGAAACAAAATGAACCTCTTCTTACAGGAAATTTAACGCCCAATTCGAACCTGTGGTTGAATGCCGGAAAACATTAATTGAAATCGAGAAAAATCAGTTTCTGTGGCCCATATCGTACGTCACCTACCAACTTACGTTAAAACGAACTACACGTTTTCTGGCATTCGAACTTTAATTTCTCCGTCAATTCCAATCAGAATTAAATGGTTGAGACGCCGTTGGAAAGCTTAGAAGTGGGAGAAGTTTTTATCAAATTTGACAACGAAAAAAATTATTTTTGTGGTCACGCCAAGCGTTCCAAGTTTTTGAAAAATTTCACTTTGCGAAAAATGTTCATCTTTGATTGAAAATTTCGGTGTTTGGAAGATGCGTTTTGGAAATCAAAGTAACTTCATCTTATAAGAAATTTAACGCAGATTCCGAAAATGTGGTCAAATGTGCAAAAATGTTGGGAAATTGCCGAGAAAAAAGCGTTTTAATGGCGAAAAACGCGATTTTTCGAAAAAACTCTTAAAAATAGCATATCTCAGCAACGGGTTGAGAAAAAAAATCGCGGTTGGCGGCGATTTACTCCATTTTCCATGTAGTTTCACGCAATTTTTTTTTTTTGCACTAAGTGCGGGACACCCTGTATAAATAATATTAATTTATATGTTGTCCCATAGATCCCCTGAAGATGGAATGTGTTACCACTCCGAAACGTCGGGAAAATGAGATTCAATGAATGAATAATAACAAATTGAAGCCTTCTTAAAAAAAACACCCCGTTTTTTGGTGGATATTCTTCAAAGTTTAGTTAAGGCTAACGAAATGATTAATAAAAACCAACACGATTATTAATAATCGATTCTGATATCGATTTAAAGCTCAGTTTAAGACTGGAAGGAATTTCCTTTGTGAGGATGCTCAGGTGGATGACAGTGGAGAGGGGGAGCACATCTGGAATGCGGGCAGGGCCGCCAACCGAGCTCAACAGGTGGGAACGAAAAAAAAAAACTGTTTCCCTTCCGATCTGATAACGAAATGTTGCAGTTCCACCAACGTTACGACCTGAAATATCCGTGTTCCCAGCGTGTTTCAACGGTTGAAACAGAAATAAGTTACTTATTTCACAATTTTATCGAATTTTTTTGTGGAATAATGACCTAAATTTGGTTATTTCTCGTGAAAAAATCATCTTTTTTTCGCGCGTGTGTTGGCACATGAAATTTCATAGGTAATTATCCATTTCCTTTCCGTCCTCCTTTCTCAACCGGACCTCGAAAACTAATCCTCGTAAAAATCTGAAAACAGGCGCCTAAGATTTAAAAAAACGGACGAGAAATAACCAAATTTAGGTCATTATTCCGCAAAAATTGAGCCGAATCAAGAAACGGATAGCACCACGTGAATCAGCGTTAAAAAACAACGAAAATTCATGTGCCACACTTTAGAGTTCACCATCATCCACTATTTGACAATTTTGGGGTTGCGCAACTTTGCGTGCTCGCTGAACCGGTTGCGCGCAATCAAAAAAATTGATTGAGGGGTCAAATTTTCATGAAATTTTGAGTAGAATCCGAATCTGCAATAAAAAATTGGGGTTCCCATTTGAAATAAGAAAGTTAGTGTCAGTTGCGCAAGATTGCGCAGTTGCGCGGGGTGCTCAAATATGATATTTGAGATCCTTGGAGAAAATTATGAAGATTCAAAAAAAAATTTTTTTGTTTACTCCCGTTTGGACGATTTTAGGAGGGGGGGGGGGGAACAACTCGTGGGACACCCTGTATAGGTACATAACATATATTTTTTGCCACACTACTGTGTAATTACCTGTTTTCTATACGTGTAACAATGTTTACTATTGTAAAGAAATTTGTTATTGTTATTATTTGTCTATCAAACATCAATAACTACGGCTGCAAGTAAACATAATATTGATTTGAATCATTTGTTACCGAATGGGTCTATTCTGGGTATTTTACTCGTACGCAATTATTAAAATTGACTAGTTTAATGGCCCTGCTACGCAGGTTAAAAAGAAATAGGTGAATAACACAATTTTTTTTTTGTGATTTATTAATTGCGACTGAAAAATCAAATACATTCATCTAGCAATTTTACATATCAATAAAGGTACACTCCAAGTGGGTAGGTTTACAGCAAAATCTAGCCCTTTATTATATAGCTCAATTAATTAGCACTGAGTTCGATTGCACTATTCTATTCACGCAGCACAACTAAATCCAGTGGTTTGTTTCGCTTGAGACGTCGTATTTCACCTTCGTTGTCCAAAACGTAGAGCATCTCCGGGTTCACGTGTTTGTGGAGGCGATTTTCATGCTTCCTTGCGTATTTTGCAATAATTTCATAGACTGTCTCCATCCTCAAATCTCGACGAATATCATCGTTTCGCATGTACCAAGGGGCTCCAACTATACTTCTCAGTATTTTATTCTGGAAGGTTTGGATTTTCTTAATATTTGATTTCTTGGCACAGCCCCAGATCTGTATCCCATAGGTCCAAATAGGGCGAAGGATCTGCTTATATATAAGCAGTTTGTTGTGAAGAGAGAGATGGGAATTCCTTCCCATTAGCCAATACATCCTTCTGTACTTGATTTTAAGTTCTTCTTTCTTCTTTTCTATGTGTTTATTCCAGTTTAATTTGGAGTCAAGTGTCAAACCCAAGTATTTAACTGCTTCAGTATGTGGTATTTTATTCGAATTGATCTCAACACCCAAGATTGGGACTTTTCGGTTAGTGAAGTTGATGTGGGCTGATTTTGATTCTTTCAGCTTCATTCTCCACATCTTGGTCCATTTACAAACCTCAGTAGTAGACGTCTGTAGTTTGCGTGTTGCAGCTTCTATATCATCTCCAACAGAGAGGATAGCCGTATCATCTGCAAAGGTGGCAACAGTTGTGCCTTCTTGTTGGGGTAAGTCCCGTGTGTACAGGAGGTAGAGTACTTAACAACACAATGAGGGAGTATAATAACAATATTAAAAGTCAAAAAATCGTATATCCCAAATCCCCGAGGAGAGGACCACGTCGCTTGCCCTGGGAGACGGTTCCCCCCGCTGGGGCCCTCCTTCCTTCACTGGCGGGGTCGGGGGAGGGGGGAGCAGGTCGGTTGCCCTGGGAGACGGGGGCGAGAATTCCACCCGCCCAGCGTTACCACCCCCTGAATCGTCGATATACTCAGATAAGCTGGTTTTTATATAGTGTGATCTTTTAAAGAAGATTTAAAGGGTTGTTTTCGCTTCTTCGTGAAAATTATCGTTCACGCCTCGCCTCGCCTATTCCGAGGTTCTCGTTCAAAACAGGAGAGGAAAGTGGTTCACATATTCTCGACCATTTTCTCTTGCAGAGTCTTGATTATCAACGCCCCCTCAATTGGATATCCAATATTCTCGAGGAGTCTTCTTAAATAAAGTGCTTCTTTTACTCCTTCCGTTAAACATAAATATATATTTATTCAGCCTCTGTGCTAGAAGTTGACACTGTCCTCTGCTTACGTGACTCCCACGTTATAGCACCACCAGACATAATGAAGGCCATACCACTGAAAGACAATCGATTGGACAATTTCCCCAGTCAGCGTCTACATAACCAGTCAAATTCTGTTCGGTTTTTCGGTATGTCAATTTCATATCAGCAGTCCCCTTCAGGTACCGGAGTATACGTTTAGCAGCTTTCCAATGCGCCTCTGTATATTTGTTGTCAAATTGACTTAAATAATTGACGGCGAAAGCGATGTCTGGACTCGTTCCTATAGACAAGTAGAGGAGTGAACCCATCAATGACCTGTACGGTAATTTAGCCATTTCTTCTGAACTTGGTACTATGTCCTCAAACTTAGTGTTGATTTCCATGGGGGTTGATATGGGTTTACAATCTTCCATCCCATATTTGAGAATCTCCATCAAATATTCTTCTGTGAAAGATGCATCTCTCCCTGTTTTTCATAATGTATTACTGTATGGAAGCGTGCTGGGCCCATAACCTCTTGCAGAGTCCAGTGAACGTTCGCCTCCTTACTTATCTTATATTTACTAGTGAATAGAAATATTCCGGTGATTGCTGGTAAAAGAAAATATGCAATGTATTTCTGAACTCATATGGTAGACAACAACAAAATAAATTATTCAGGGACAATTGGTTACTAGTATTGGGACTGGAGTCCATTTGTATATCATCACATTTTCAAAGTGCTCGATAAATATCGCACTTCAAGCGTATGGTCATGAATATGCAATGACTCACTTTCTAGTCTTGTTATGAAATATACTATTGTAATAAATAGATAAATACTTTAAAATAGTTGAGGTACTTTTAAAAGGCTCTTGGTAGTAATAATAAGTACCAACGTTATACCTATTCACAATTTAACAATTATTGTTTAATCTTTGTTTAACTGACACTATGTTTAATCGGATTCAATTAAAAAATATGTAGCTTTTTTTAACTAAAAACGCTGCAAATTCTTTCACTGGGGTTTATTATTCAATTGGCTTGCGTTCATTATTTGAATTTCTACTAAGCTTTGGAGTGTGCGTGTTTCACAGGATAGGGCGATTATTGAATTTCAGGAGATTTGCATGGAGCGCGTAAATCTGTTCTCAAAATACCTATTTGGATCGATCAGTTGATCATATTTGTGTGCCTCCTGAAATTCAATAATCGCTCTATCACCTGTGAAACACGCACAGTAGCTTAGTAGAAATTCAAATCATGAACGCAAGCCGATTTAATGAACCCCAGTGAAAGAATTTGCAGCGTTTTTTTTTTAATTTTCGAAGGAAATGCGACATTTTATCAAATCTGTATTCGAAAATGTAAATTTGCCAAGAAAAAAGCGAAAATATACAGTGATCAAATGCCTTGTCAAGCCCCCAAGTCAACTGTGATTTTTGTACAGTGAGGAAAGAAGTGTGAAGCCTCGCACCAGATAGCATTTCGTACTGTCTTCGAAAATCCTGTTGAAAAACGCCATTTTTTTTCAAGTTTTTCAAGAAAATTCAACGTAATGTGGTAACCCGACACTTGTTAGGTTGTTACGTTATTCGAATCTTTGGTAGTGCAGATGTAAAATTAGTTGTTGCGTTGAAAATATAAGTTTAAATTGTTGAATTCCGCCCTCGTTAATTTGGAAGGTTATTACAGTATATAAAGATCAAGTCAATGTGCTATTTCGCTAATTCATGAAGCTTGAGGGCGTAATTAGAGAAATACACACGAAAATCTTAATAAAATTGTAAATAAAAATGCAATAAAAATTTTAAAAATTCAACAATATTGTGCTGGAAACACATTTGTGGGGAAACAACATTTTGTTTTAGAAAGTGTACGAGGCGGGAAAAAAAGTGGTGGTTCCACATTCCCCTAGATCGATTCTATTAGGGCGTTCCCTGTACTCCGAAGGGACGTACTTAAAACCACTCCTGAAGTTCGACCGTTACGATATGAAACGCTGTCGAAGAAATCCGTTTTTTTCGGTCATTTAAGAAAGGTTCAAGGCGGAATCAGAGAAACAAACACGACAATCTTAAAGAAATTGTATATTTTCATTCAATCATCGCATTAAATTAAACGTAAATATGAAAAAATCAAATGGAACAAAATAAATTAAGGAAAACAACGTCGGAGAGGCGACGTTCTTCCATTTAACGTGGTTGTGACCATGGTCATCGTGTCTAACCATGGTCATGGCCGTTATGTAATTATACCATAAAAAAACCTTAATTCAGTCAAAGGATAAATAGTGTTCACTAGGTTTAATTGACAGCGAAACCGAATGTCACCTACAGATTGTCCATATTCGTGCGATTTCACTCATATTTTGTCGTGTATTTAGGTCGCCCTTATAGAGTGAGGCTTCCTCGATGCAATACGCCTATTATAATACATCCAGGAGGTAAGCACGGGCCCCAACTTCATTCAAATCTAAAATTCAATGGAATTAACCACTAAGAATAACGTGAAATCGAACAAAATCGAAACATTCTGCTACATTTTCAGTTCCACTCTCAATCAAGCCCAGTTTTCATCGTCAAATGTTAACAGTTAATACACAGACAAATGATCTCAATTCACCGAGATTTAGGTACGATAAAATGATCGATATTAATAGGTAATATTGATTGACACTTTTATTAAATAATCACCACAGATATTTTGTTATAATACTGGCAAGGGTAGGAATTCTACTTGGGTCCCCCCTTGGAACTGTGACAGCGAAAATGTCTATTATGTCTATTACATAATTTGAGATACCCTGCATATAAAAATGTTAATAAACAAACACTTCAACTTTGAAATAATTGAAAAAATATTTTTAATTTTAATGGCAAATGTAGGTACTTTGTTATTGACTCGATACCCCAAAGTCACTACAAAATCAATACTTTTTGGTTTTGACCGTTTTTGTTTTTAAAAGGGTTTTAACTAATTTTATTTGAAGCTTAAATCGACGGAATCTGGGGATCATTTTGTTGAAAATCAATTAAGGTAACGGCACCGGTAGTGGCCACTGCTCCAGTAGTGGCCATTTTAAAGTTTATATTTGAGAAATAAGGATTCCCGGTCTCCTAGTGGCTTCAAACTTGCAGGAGGTACAGCTCATGTCATCTTGTAGTCAGAGGTTGAACTAGGAGTGCGCAGAGCATCATTGGAAATTGTGGTAAACTTCTCAATATGACCGTCCCTAGTTTCCTCGTTTGTTGGGCTGTATCCTAGAGCTTCTACTGGATAGAATCAATTTTGTTCATCTGGTATTGAATTTAATGATATTAAACACGTAAGGAGGGCAAAATGTCAAGTGGCCACTACTGAGACATGCACGTGGCCACTACTGGAAATTTCGTAATTTGATGTGGCCACTACTAGATCAAAATAAAGGTGTGAGAAAAAATTAATAAAAAATAGAAAAAATTGTTCTTTTGATAGTTTTAGGCAATGGATATGTTAGGGAAGAGTCGGGCTATATTCTAAATGAGTCCTGAAGAAAGTCAGTACTACTGTTGGCCCACAATTGTCAAAACTAAAGAAAAAAATTCTTAACTGTGGCCACTACCGGTACCGTTACCTTAAAGGGAAAACTTTTTGATTTAGTATCCATTAATAACAAAAACGCTGCAAAATTCTTTCACTGATGTTTATTATTCAATTTTATTCATTTGGCTTGCGTTTATGATTTGAATTTCTACTAAGCTTTGGAGTGTAGCGATTATTGAATTTCAGGAGATATGCATAGAGCACTTAAATCGGTTCTCAACCAAAATTTGGATTGATCAGTTGATCATATTTGTGTGCCTCCTGAAATTCAAATCGTGAATCGTTGAATAATAAACCCCCGTGAAAGAATTTGCAGCGTTATTTTAAAAGAGTTTAAACAAATTTTCTTTTGGTTTTTTGGCTTTAGCCTCGATTTAACCCTGGCAAATATAATAATTACCACTCATTTTTTTTAATTTACTTGAAAAATCAATTTTTTGATGGCCAATCAACTTTTCATAAATGTTAACCCCCCACTGAAATTGTTTCTAAAAATTTTGCCTTAAAGCCTAATTTAATGGTCATGTTGAATAAAAAATGATTCGAGGACAAACGATTTAGAGTTGTCAAAATTCCAACTCCTTTTCAAAATTTACTTGAAAATCACTTAAGAGGAATATTTATGTTGTAGTTAAAGTAATTTAACTTTTATTGCCATAATATTGATATTAGTAGTTCTTAAATGTGAAAACTATTTAAAAAAAAAAAAAAAAAAAAAACACTTTTCTGTGAGAATCGAAGAGGAAGC
Organism: Creontiades dilutus; assembly: GCA_031894815.1. Lineage (NCBI taxonomy): Eukaryota > Metazoa > Arthropoda > Insecta > Hemiptera > Miridae > Creontiades > Creontiades dilutus. The sequence continues at coordinate 49,892 of JAVIWC010009371.1, read as the reverse complement.
TCGTGAGGGGGGGGTATTATAATATATAATAGGTATATTTTAAAACTTATGTTTCCAATAAAATTTAGAATATAATAATGTGTGGATGAAACAACTTCATGGAGGGACACAAATATTATATTTAATCCTCCATGAAGTTTATTATGTTTTATTATGCTTTATTCAGTTGAAAAGATGATTGCTCACATCCCTTTTTAAATATGTTTTGTGCCAATAAATAAATAAATAAATAATAAATCAATTTTATGATGGTTAATGAGCATTTTTTAAGTAATAAACCCCCAATTAAAACAACACTTTTTGGATTTGACAATTTATGTCAAATGCTACGGTAGATTCTCTTTGAAACCAAATTTGGACAAATCTGAAATAAATATTATTGAAAATAGAAATGAAGACCAACTAATTGATTTCATTAAAATATGGGAATATGGTCATCCTATTTAAACTCATTTTTAAAATACGATTAAAAAAATATAATATAATAATAATAAATTTTCGCTATCACAATTCCAAGGACAGCGCGTTGAGTTCACATCTAAAATTTTACTAATTAAAACAGAATGCATACCACACAATTAAGCTCCCCATTTAAGGGTTTATCATAGACGCTTCTGTTTTTTAAAATAATAAAAACATTATTAAACAAACTATGGCGTGTGTTTTTAAGGGTAGACATTGTTTTACATGATTCATCGTTTAACACGTGCAACTAGGGTTGTTCCGTATATCGAGGATCTTCCGATATTTGATATCGATAACGATATAACGCAATTTTTATGATTCCTCACGATTTTATAAGACACACATCACCAAACTCAATTTCAAAGCTGATGGCGAGACCATTATCCAACGGAAGGTTATAACGTTTTCGCGGTGTTGTGATGTAATTTTCTGAGGCAGGTAGGAGCATTACCACCCAAGTTTTATATCCTGAACTTTGTAGTGATTAAAAGTTGATCAAGTGTCAAAACATTGACATTTGGGTCATCCAGGCTGTTTTTCATGTATGATATACACAGATAATCACAATACGCAAGCTGCTACCGGAACACCAATTTGGTTTTCGCCAGCAACATTCAACCATTGATCAGGTATAGAATAGTTAACACCATCGAAGAAGCATAGAGCAGAAGAAAGTGTGTTCAATCTTCCTGGACGTAGCCCAAGCGTTCGATAAGGTCTGGCACGAGGGCCTTAAATATAAACTGAAGATGTTACCATATCAGTACGTCGAGCTGCTCGGTTCTTATCTTTCAGAGAGGTATTTCCGTATCAAACAGGATAATGCTTACTCAAAGCTCATGAAAATAAACGCAGGTGTATCACAAGGTAGTGTATTAGGCCCACTCCTATACCTCCTAATTGGGTATTATGTACAGATGAATGCTGATTTAAATATTATAAAAAATTGGTTTCTGAAGCCAACTTGTTTCTGGACTGATTGAGACCAAAACCGAATTTTACCTCCAGGAAAAAATTGGCTCAAGGTACAGCAACTTACCCTACAAACGTGATTATATTAATACAATCTCAAATTGATTTTATAATGAATTATAATGTAGAAAATTGGGTAAATTGATATAAATTGGAAGCAATTTTCATTCCTTACTGTAAAATTTGGTTGAAAACATTTTTTTTTTTTTAGTTTAGCTAATATAAGTTATCCAAAACAATCACGCAGTGAATTTCCAGTACCAAAACAAAAATAATCATTTGTGCAGTATGATTCTGGTACATTTTTTGAAACTGTGTATCGCAAATATGTTGTCGGAATAGGCATAACTGAAACACAAATATTTTCACTCAAAGATAATATTTAGCGAAACTTACATGCACACATGGGCAGAATGAAATTTTAGTTTTTTTTTATAAATTTTAGTTTTTCAAAATGTATTTGGATCAAACTAATATCATTGCCATTCCACGATTGAAAACCGGTATTTTTTTATAAAAATAGCCAACTCAAAAAAATGCAATATCGAAATCCGATATTCACCAAAATCTTTAGATATCACGATATCGAAATCCTTATATCGATAATATCGGAACATCCCTACGTGCAACGGAAATTACGTTCTACTCAAATCTAAAGGAATTTGAATTTTCAGAATACGAATATATTTATAGGGCAAAAGCGGATAACACTGGTCTGCAACCAAAAAGCTGTTTGATTATTTTCAACTGATTCCCATGTATTTTGGTGTGCTGAAAACGAAAAAAATACTGAAAAAAATCCTAGACGTCTGGTTTGACGACAAATCGTGAAATCCTTCCTACATTATCGCAATTTTTCGCGATTTCGCGTATTTTCCTAAATCTGTTAACTTCGACTGTATTTAATCGCAGAATATTATTTATGACCAAATAATAACCATTAACACGACTATAAACGAATTCACAGCACATCTGAAGTCTGCAGTAAAATAAAAAACTCCCAAATTATGTCGAATCCTAATTAGTACCAAAATGGAATTTCGAAGGTCCAATTTGTAGGTCCAGCAGTTTTATTTCAACTTTCATCTTGAACAAAATCAATTGTTGAAGAAGGATGATGCTCAAGCAAGTTCTAGAAGGGGTTTTAAATAGGCAAACAAGAAAAATCGTACTAAGTTTCCAGGTCTGTCCGAAGCGAAACTAAAGGAAGGAGTTTTTGTTGGACCAGACATCAGAAGGCTTATAGCAGACACGGACTTCATCGGCACAATGACTCCACCTCAGAAAGAAGGTTGGACTGCGTTTACTGAGGTCATCAATAAATTTTTGGGAAATAACAAGGACCCTAACTTTAGGGAGATTGTGGGGAGAATGCTGAAGGCATTTCAAGCTCTTGGCTGCCTGATGAGCTTGAAAGTGCATTTCCTCCATTCGCACCTCGACTATTTCCCCCAAAATTTGGGAGCTGTAAGTGAAGAGCAGGGTGAGCGATTCCACCAGGACATCAAGGGGATGGAGAAGAGATATCAAGGAAGATGGAGCGTTACGATGATGGCCGACTACTGCTGGATGCTGCAGAGGGACCTTCCAGATGCTGCCCACAAGCGGAAATGTACCAAGAGAAGCCTCGAGGGAAAGATAAAGCGGTTTTAATATGTTAATGTGAAGTTTAAAGTTAAATTTTGAGTTTTTACACGTTTTTGCAATTAAAAAAATTCACCTACAGTTTTCATTTCAGTAGGAATATATACCCCTGATGATGGAACTGAAATTGTTCGAAACTGTGACGTCCTGGAAAAAAATGGAAGTCATTTTCGCATTCAGCGCACCAAAAAACATGGATATCAGATTGATTAACCAAAACAGCTTTTCAAAAAATATTTTTTGCAGACCTGTGTAATTGATGAACAAAATTTACAGTTTTTCTGCATAAAAAATGGAGTAAAACCCCGCTAACCACACTTTTCTATCTCAATCCGTTGTCTAGATATAATTTCTTCGGGTTCCGGGCAAAAGTGACCAAGTAACATTTTTTTCAAAATGAGCTTTTCTTTGTCATTCCGGTTCTAAGGAACGTTGTCTACTGCGTGTTGTTGCTAAGAACGTTATCTTCAAAAAGTTGTTTTAAAGTGGAAAAACGTGGGGTTTTTACGTCAAAAAACCTGGTTTTCTGAATAAAACCTTTAACAAATTATATCTAGGGAACGGATTGAGATACAAAAGTTCAGTTAACGGGGTTTCACTACATTTTTGATGCAAATTAACAGACAAAATTCTTTGTAAATTATCCGCTTCCACTTTGTACAGGATAAGGCGGATTATTGAAATCCCTGGAGTAAAATATCTACACTTGACACCTTTACAACCCAAATGACTAATTTTGAGCGAATTTTCATAGAAAACGCTATTCCATTAGCTTTCTACGTTTTGATCATTTTAAATTTTAAAACCGAAATATTTCTTCGTCGAAAAACCGTTTTGAAGTTGAACAAATAATCAAAAAGCGCTAAAAATCCATGAAAATACAAACAAAAATGACACAAAACGCAAAATTTTCGTTCGAATAAAATGATGTTATGCATAACTGTGCTTTTATCGTTCAATAAACTTGATATTTGACCTTTTTTCTTTGGTTTTGTCTCAATTTCAACTCTTTTTACATCAATTAAGACGTTATACTTCCTGAAAATTCGCTCTTTATTGTAATACTGCACGAATGGTACATTATCAATGGTCATATTCTATCGTTGATTGAAGTTTTAAGGCTTACCAACAATTCCACCTTACCCTACATATTCATCGCTCAAAATATATTTGCATTGATATCGTTAATATTGGAAACTTCAGAAAAAAAACTGTTCAATCACCAAAATGGAAAAAAATTTTTACGTTTTTCTGTACCTGTCAATAGCAAATCAATACATTTTGCAACGTGACCTTTCTCAACTTTATAAAAAATGTACAAAAATAATTTGGTTTCTCGCCTATTTTGCTCGAAAAGGTTTTTTTTTTTGTGTTACGTAGAGAAAAATGGACTGTTTTTCAGAAATGCTTTTAAAAAAAAATGGTCGAAATTAATGCGTGATATGACGATTGGGGGGTACAGTTGGAATGCTATTATGATCATTTTGGGCATTACATGTGGTTTATGGTACGTAAAAATGGAAGGTTACGCAAGTTTTAGGTTATAGAGTGGAAAATTTTGACGTTTTCATGGGTAACGACGCTAGCGTTACTTCAAGGAACACGTGGTTGTGCTGAAGATGTCAAAAGAGTGAGGAACATCGCAACCTTCCCATGTTATTTACTGTCATTATGGTACATACCATGGAAAGTTACACTGATTTTAGGTTATAGAGTGGAGAATTTTAACGTTTTCATGGGTGATAGCGACGCTAGCGTTACTTCAAGGAACACGTGGTTGTGCTGAAGATGTCAAAGAGTGAGGAACATTGCAACCTTCCCGAGTTATTTACTGTCATAATGTTTTAGGTTATAGAGTGGAGAATGTAGACGTTTTCATGGATGATATCGACGCTAGCGTTACTTCAAGGAACATGAGGTTGTGCTGAAGATGTCAAAGAGTGAGGAACATTGCAACCTTCCCAAGTTATTTACTGTCATAATGTTTTAGGTTATAGAGTGGAGAATTTTGACGTTTTCATGGGTGATAGCGCGACGCTAGCGTTACTTCAAGGAACATGTGGTTGTGCTGAAGATGTCAAAAGAGTGAGGAACATTGCAACCTTCCCAAGTTATTTACTGTCATAATGCTACATACTGTGGAAGGTTACGCACGTTTTAGGTTATAGAGTGGAGAATTTTGACGTTTTCATGGATGATAGCGAATGCTTTTCAGCGTTAGCGTTACTTCAAGGAACATGTGGTTGTGCTGAAGATGTCAGAAGACTGAGGAACATTGCTACCTTCCCAAGTTATTGACTGTCATTATGGTACATAGCATGGAAGGATAAGCACGTTTTAGGTTATAGAGTGGAGAATTTTGACGTTTTCATGGGTGATAGCGCGACGCTAGCGTTACTTCAAGGAACACGTGGTTGTGCTGAAGATGTCAAAGAGCGAGGAACATTGCTACCTTCCCAAGTTATTTACTGTCATAATGCTACATACTATGAAAGGTTACAAATGTTTTAGGTTATAGAGTGGAGAATTTTGACGTTTTCATGGATGATTGTGACGCTAGCGTTACTTCAAGGAACACGTGGTTGTGCTGAAGATGTCAAAGAGCGAGGAACATTGCAACCTTCCCAAGTTATTTACTGTCATAATGCTACATACCATGGAAGGTTACGCACGTTTTAGGTTATAGAGTGGAGAATTTAGACGTTTTCATGGATGATAGCGCGACGCTAGCGTTACTTCAAGGAACACGTGGTTGTGCTGAAGATGTCAAAAGAGTGAGGAACATTGCAACCTTCCCAAGTTATTTACTGTCATAATGCTACATACTATGAAAGGTTACGCATGTTTTAGGTTATAGAGTGGAGAATTTTGACGTTTTCATGGATGATTGTGACGCTAGCGTTACTTCAAGGAACATGAGGTTGTGCTGAAGATGTCAAAGAGCGAGGAACATTGCAACCTTCCCAAGTTATTTACTGTCATAATGCTACATACTGATGGAAAGGTTACACATGTTTTAGGTTATAGAGTGGAGAATTCTCACGTTTTGATGTACAATATCACTACATTAGCGTTACTTCAAGGAAGATGCAGTTGTACCGATAATGTAGAAGAGTAAGGAACATTGATACTGCTACCTTCCCGTGTTATATACTGACATTACGGTACATAGCATGGAAGGTTACGCACGTTTTAGGTTATAGAGTGGAGGACATTGAGATAATGTTAAAAATGAGGAACATTGCAACCTTCCTGACTGTTTTACTTTCATTATACGAGGGTGAATCACATGTAAACGAGAGTACATACTAATATTTTTTCCCCTTTTGAACAGCACAAATTAGCTTAATTTTAGCTGCAGTAAATACTAAGGTTTCCTTGCCAAAATCTCACTTGCTACAAGCAGATCTCACTCCCTACAATTTAAGGGGCTATTGGCTGGATATTGTAGGGAGAGAGGTTATAGCCTTTCACCGCCTTTACAGGCCACAAATCAATTGAAACTGGTTGAACCAAAATGTTGTCAACGAACTTCCAACAACTAATTGTCAACAAGTGCGATCAAGTTTCACTTGCCACAGTCAGAATGTTACTGGAGTAGGGAGTGAGAGTTAAAAAAACCCACACTGCTGCCTCCAGGGATGGTTTTCCCGGTAGAACTGACTGGGAAGGTCCAGGCAAAATCCAACCACCAGCGTTGGGACCTTGAATAAGGGATGTCAACAAAACAGAAGCAACTTCATAAACAAATTTTCCTGCCTGTTGGGGGCTACTTTTCAAAAACATTGTAGGGAGTGAGGAAAAACCGCGTGACACTGAAATAATGGGCTGATAAGGCTACTTGATTTGATTAGCTTAATTTTAGCTGCAGTAAATACTAAGGTTTCCTTGCCAAAATCTCACTTGCTACGAGCAGATCTCACTCCCTACAATTTAAGGGGCTATTGGCTGGATATTGTAGGGAGTGAGGTTATAGCCTTTCACCGCCTTTACAGGCCACAAATCAATTGAAACTGGTTGAACCAAAATGTTGTCAACGAACTTCCAACAACTAATTGTCAACAAGTGCGATCAAGTTTCACTTGCCACAGTCAGAACGTTACTGGAGTAGGGAGTGAGAGTTAAAAAACCCACACTGCTGCCTCCAGGGATGGTTTTCCCGGTAGAACTGACTGGGAAGGTCCAGGCAAAATCCAACCACCAGCGTTGAGACCATCTTGAATAAGGGATGTCAACAAAACAGAAGCAACTTCATAAACACCCTTTCCTGCCTGTTGGGGGGCTACTTTTCACAACATTGTAGGGAGTGAGGAAAAACCGCGTGACACTGAAATAATGGGCTGATAAGGCTACTTGATTTGATCCAATTTTGTTCCTGAGGTGGATATCCATTGTAGATGGGTTCTTTCATAGTTTAAGTGGATATAACAACCCCAATTAATATTTATCTGAGTAGTGACGATGGAAGTTGTACACCTCTGGTTAGTGACAGTTAGTGAAATTTTGAAATAACCCATCCACTGGAAAAATTGTTTTCAAATCAGAAAATCCTGTTGAACAATAAAAAAAACTGTTCTCTTGCTCAAAACTAATGTAAATTGTGGAAAAATTGAGTGTCGTTAATAAGTGATTCACCCTTTCAACATTACAACCATATCCGAATTCCAACTATAACCTTCCTCGTTCATTCTCATTCCATCGCCTAATAATTATAACCACATCAAAACCTCTCCTTTAAACCACATTTCAAATAACAATCATCATACCTCTCCAACATCTGTCATTAACACGTTCATAATTAGGGGCATCATAAAAACTCACATGTAAGCCAATAAAATGAATCACAGACAACAAAAACATCTAAACAAAAGTTTTTTTGCGTGGTACAGTTGGTAGTACAATACAAAAACTTGAAAAATTCGGTTTTTTTTGCATCTGTATTACATTTTTGTGTAGGTATAAAAGTTGTTTTGTTAAAAAAATTTAAAAAAAGTCTTCCAGTTTTCTTCAAAAATGCTTGGAAAAGTTCCCATAGTTTTTTTATTTTTTATTAATTCATTTTTTTAAATTTAACCCCGTTATAATATCAACTTTTGTTTCTTCATTAACGAAATAATTACGAACAAAATCATTTTCCGTTTTAACTTTAAAGTATACGACGCAATAAGGCTATTTTATTTATTTATTATTATTATTTTTTTTTTTTTTTCAGTTAACAGAAATAGAAATTTCTTATTTGTTTTGGCAAATCGAAACTTTTCAACGATGCACAAATAATTCTTGATAAAAGACAAAAAAAAAAAAAATGAAATTCGGTGCAGTTTAAAATACAATTTTTGAAATTTTAAACTCCCAAAAAACATGTTCCACGTGGAATACACTTTTTTTTGCTTTTTCATATACATTCAACCACAATCAAGCATACTAATTTGACTAACGAATAAAATATACGATTCATAATAATAATAATATTATAGAATTTTTTTTTTCTTCAACAACGATATAAAGGGGTCCGAATTTGGGCGGCACCCTAAAATAGTTCTTTTTTTTTTTAATATTTAAATATTTAAACACCTAATGGAATCTTTGAAAAAAGGGGTGGTCGGTATTTCATGGGTTAAAAATTAAACGAAAAATGCTACACCATACGTGGAATTTTCACGTCAAAAAATTAACGTGATATTTCGAAAAAAATAAAAAAAATCGCATCGTAAAAGTGTTTTTTTCTTTTTTAGAAATTAATTTAATAATGAAAAACTCATTCCGTAATTTTATCGATTTTTTTTTTAATGAGACGGGAGGAATGTATTTTTTTTTTTTGGGAAAAGGGATTTTCATCGGTATTGTAATACGATTAAATTGATGTTTTCTTGTCGGACTCTTCAGTTTTGGGGTTTTTTCAAATTGAAGTGGGTGAATTTCAAATTTTGACGGCGTCGTCAACGATGCAAAATGTACTCCAATCGTCGGATTCCGAAGAGAGGGCTTCCATCGTGTTCAAGAAGGTTTTGCCTGGAATAGAAATAGCGGAAATTTAATTATAACGCCTCAAGAAGTATAATAAAACATAATAATGGGGGCACTGCAAGGATGTGCCAACGTGTGGAATTTTTAAAAAAATTTATTCGCATTAACTGTTCATACATTGTGTCCCACGAATCGTTTCCCCACATCCTAAAATCGTCAAAATGGGAGTGTTTTTTAATCTTCATAGTTTTTGGTTTATTATTCAATAATCGCTAAAAAAAAATTCTAACCCCCCTGAAAATTTCAAAAAATCAATATTGGTCCGACAACGCCCCAATTCTTGAGCCAGCTCTCTCACTTAATTTAAAACGCCCTTTAAGGGTTGTCGAAGTTTTGTAAAATCCGTAAAAACCTCAAAAAAAAGTCAAGGCGGCCTAAATTTGTAGTACTCTTTTTGAAGAACTTTCCACGAGGAATCGAATGAGCCCCTCCCCAGGTCCGTAGCTCAAACCATTCCCGATGTATGGCCCGATTTATGGTGCCAACATTTGCGTTTTTTTGGTTTATTATTGTTTTTGTTATGATTGCAGTAACCTAGTGATGTAATGATGTAGTAATGTGGATACTGGAGTGAACTCCTAAAAGGATTTGTAGCCGATACACGGGTTAAAGCATGCTGATTCGCATGAAACGCTGCAAATTCTCTTACTGGGGTTTATTATTCAATTGGCTTGCGTTCATGATTTGAATTTCTACTAAGCTTTGGAGTGTGCGTGTTTCACAGGTGATAGAGCGATTATTGAATTTCAGGAGATATGCATGGAGCACGTAAATCTGTTCTCGACCAAAATACCTATTTGGATTGATCAGTTGATCGTATTTGTGTGCCTCCTGAAATTCAATAATCGCTCTATCCAGTGAAACGCGCACACTCCAAAGCTTAGTAGAAATTCAAATCATGAACGCAAGCCGATTGAATAATAAACCCGAGTGAAAGAATACTTATTTACCCCAGTAATAATTTTTACCTATATATTATTAGCGTTGCATACATATCAGAATGCTTCAACCCGTGTATCGGCTATAAACTACAAATATCCACATCGGCTATCACTCCAGTATCCACATTCACTACAACTCGACGCTATCGGCATCACTAGGTTACAAACAAACAATAATAAACGAAAAAACGCAAATGTTGGCACCATAAATGGGGGAGAATGGTTTGACCTACGGACGTGGGGAAGGGCTCATTCGATTCCTCATGGTATGTTCTTCAAATAGGTAAATATTTAGGCCGCTTCGACTTGTTTTGAGGTTTTTAGGGATTTTACAAAACTTTGACAGCCCTTAAAGGGCGTTTTAAATTGAGTTTTTGAGGCACACAAATATGATCAACTGATCAATCCAAATAGGTGTTTTGGTCGAGAACAGATTTACGTGCTCTATGCATATCTCCTGAAATTCAATAATCGCTCTATCACCTGTGAAACACGCACACTCCAAAGCTTAGTAGAAATTCAAATCATGAACGCAAGCCAATTTTTTGTAAGGAAGCGTTCGTTTGGATGGAACGAAAATAGAGAATAATCCAAAAAAAGAAAATGAAATGAAGGGTTTAAGTAGTACGTAGGTATAATGTAGTGATAATCCAAAACAACCAGTCCACTAAGAACGAGAGACTTCACTGGGATATGCGTGACACAATCAATCTCTGAATCTCTTAATTTGGAGCGTTATATCTGTTTATTCATGTAGAGACGTTTCGTCCCGCAGCGGTGACTTCCTCAGTCTAACTATGTGTAACAACTAGCATACTTGTGGCATTGACATGTTGGTGGCACCGCACATATATTGTTGTTGGTTACTCTTAGCTTTGTATTTTTCGTTAAGCTTTCCACTCCTGCCTGTCCATGTATTCAAGTTCAAGTATCAATCAAGTATCAAGTATTTTTTATTGCAAAAGGTACATCCTGTACAATATGGAGTTCGTAAACAAGAAAATAGAATAATTATCGTCCTATCCAAATATGAACAGCAAAAAAAAAAAAATGGAATGAAATAAATTTTCCTATGTTATTGTTACCCTACATACGCCTATATTATTCTCTGATTAACAAAATAAAATAGGAGAAAATACAGTTTTCATACATCAGTCCTTACTAACTTCCTAATATCTTCCAAAATTACTCTATAAACCAGCGTCTTGTGCCAAATTATAAACAAAGGTCCTAAATTTAGCATAAGCTTTCAGAAAAGATCCTAACATAGAAATCTCTCCTCTAGTTTTACAATTTAAAATTATATTCATCGCTCAGTTTAGACTTGCAAATGATAAGCGCGTGCACTACAGTCTGGGGAACAGTTTTTATTCAATAGATCAAACGAAAGAATGTCTCCTCTGTAATACAAAGAAACCAGAAACTGTAATCCACATTATTGGCGAATGTCCTCAGTTATGTTATCAAAGGTTAAGATATTTAGGTTTCCGCTTCTTAAGTCAACATTCTGTGATGAATATAATTTTTTAATGTATTCAAGTTTATCATAGTATCTGTTGCTCAGTTGTTAATTCAGTAAAATTAATTTATGCTACAGCTCCTCTCCCCCTTTTTGATTTTAAAACATAACAAAGTTATTTATGTAATTGACGCAGTTGAGAGCTCCAAATTAAGAGATTCGGAATGAATGTGGTCACTCCACTACCCACACCCACTATTAATCAATCTCTGGTGTCATTGACAGATACCGAGCACAGATGACGGAAGAGGTGCGTTCAAATAGCAGAAAGAGGAGAGGACGGAATTCCGATGACATTTCAGGGAAGTGGAGAGGGGATTTACTGGGCGAGGAACTGGTACGATAAAAGTGTTGAACTTACTTGAAAATCCGCCAATGGCGTAGAGGGTGTTCCCGGCAGCTACAAGGCCCAAATTCGATCGAGGTTGTGCCATCGACGGGCCGGTGGACCAGGACCCGGTGACCGGGTCGAAGACTTCGGTGCTGCTCAGGGAATGACTTCCATCCCAGCCGCCGACACAGTACAGCTTGCCTGAAGAAAGCAAGTGCATAACGTGAGTTGGACATCAGCTAACTAGTGTATTACAGCAGCTACAGCAAACAGTACAGTTTGCCTGCAGGAAGCGAGAGTGTCAAGTAAAGGACAACGTGAGCTGTCAGATTATAGTTGGACATCAGCTAACTATGTATTACAGGTACAGCAAACAGTACAGTTTGCCTGCAGGAAGTGAGAGTGTCAACATGCAATTCCAGCAGGATGTAAAGGACGATAGACGCTGTGTACATAGGGTGCCAGAGTTGGACATCAGCTAACTAGTGTATTACAGCTTCAGCAAACAGTACAGTTTGCCTGCAGGAAGCGACAATGTCAACATGCAATTATAGCAGGATGTAAAGGACTATAGCAGCTGGGTACACATGGTGGCAGAGTTGGACATCAGCTAAGTCATTCATTACAGGTACAGCAAACAGTACAGTTTGCCTGCAGGAAGGAAATTCCAGCAGGATGTAAAGGACAATAGACGCTGTGTACACAGGGTGGCAGAGTTGGACATCAGCTAACTCATGTATTACAGGTACAGCAAACAGTACAGTTTGCCTGCAGGAAGCGAGAGTGTCAACATGCGATTCCAGCAGGATGTAAAGGACAATAGACGCTGTGTACACAGGGTGCCAGAGTTGGACATCAGCTAACTCATGTATTACAGCTACAGCAAACAGTACAGTTTGCCTGCAGGAAGCGAGAGTGTCAACATGCGATTCCAGCAGGATGTAAAGGACAATAGACGCTGTGTACACAGGGTGCCAGAGTTGGACATCAGCTAACTCATGTATTACAGCAGGTACAGCAAACAGTACAGTTTGCCTGCAGGAAGCGAGAGTGTCAACATGCGATTCCAGCAGGATGTAAAGGACAATAGACGCTGTGTACACAGGGTGCCAGAGTTGGACATCAGCTAACTCATGTATTACAGGTACAGCAAACAGTACAGTTTGCCTGCAGGAAGCGAGAGTGTCAACATGCGATTCCAGCAGGATGTAAAGGACAATAGACGCTGTGTACACAGGGTGCCAGAGTTGGACATCAGCTAACTCATGTATTACAGGTACAGCAAACAGTACAGTTTGCCTGCAGGAAGCAAGAGTGTCAACATGCGATTCCAGCAGGATGTAAAGGACTATAGAAGCTGTGTACACAGGGTGCCAGAGTTGGACATCAGCTAACTCATGTATTACAGGTACAGCAAACAGTACAGTTTGCCTGCAGGAAGCGAGAGTGTCAACATGCGATTCCAGCAGGATGTAAAGGACAATAGACGCTGTGTACACAGGGTGCCAGAGTTGGACATCAGCTAACTCATGTATTACAGCTACAGCAAACAGTACAGTTTGCCTGCAGGAAGCGAGAGTGTCAACATGCAATTCCAGCAGGATGTAAAGGACAATAGACGCTGTGTACACAGGGTGCCAGAGTTGGACATCAGCTAACTCATGTATTACAGCTACAGCAAACAGTACAGTTTGCCTGCAGGAAGCGAGAGTGTCAACATGCGATTCCAGCAGGATGTAAAGGACAATAGACGCTGTATACACAGGGTGCCAGAGTTGGACATCAGCTAACTAGTGTATTACAGTATTACAGGTACAGCAAACAGTACAGTTTGCCTGCAGGAAGCGAGAGTGTCAACATGCGATTCCAGCAGGATGTAAAGGACAATAGACGCTGTGTACACAGGGTGCCAGAGTTGGACATCAGCTAACTCATGTATTACAGGTACAGCAAACAGTACAGTTTGCCTGCAGGAAGCGAGAGTGTCAACATGCGATTCCAGCAGGATGTAAAGGACAATAGACGCTGTGTACACAGGGTGTCAGAGTTGGACATCAGCTAACTCATGTATTACAGGTACAGCAAACAGTACAGTTTGCCTGCAGGAAGCGAGAGTGTCAACATGCGATTCCAGCAGGATGTAAAGGACAATAGACGCTGTATACACAGGGTGTCAAAGTTGGACATCAGCTAACTCAATCATTACAGTTACAGCAAACAGTACAGTTTGTTTGAAGGAAGCCTGAGATTCCATAAGGATGTATAGGATAACGGAAATTGTGTACACAGTTAAATTTTGTCTTATTCTCACAACCCCATTTGTTTGCAACTCACCGCCTGCTAACAGCTTTTCAGACACGAACTTGAAGCTGTCTTTGAAAACCACTTTACCATCACAACATTTGAACACAGGTCCTGGATCCAACCCTGGACATCCTGGGTGGGGACAGCACATTGTGACACAACCTCTTCCTGCGCTGTCAGAATGCATTTCTCCTCTTCATTGTGTTTTGGCGAGTCCAGCACCAGGTCCTGCTACTCCAACTCAGCCATAACAAAGCAGGGAGTAGTCACCCAAATCACTGACCATATGAATGCTCCTCCAGTTAGGATCCTGAAATGTCATCTATTCCAGTAACGTGAGGAAGAACCCTGCATAAGTCAGCCCAGTTACTGACCGCTCGTACCACACACTTTCCCTCATAATGGTCGCACTTGGTGTATCAAGGGTTAGATTGTTTCTGAGGCATTGTGACCCAATACAATTTGGCAGGACTTAACAGACGCAGCAGTAGTGGGTTTCTCTCGGTGTTTTGTGACGATACAGCGGTCCCGTTCCCTATGACATTAGCAATGCTTCACGATTGCGCCCAGGATGGACCATGTGGAGGTGCCATTTTTTATGGGATGCTGCTTTATCAAGGACAGGAGTTAATGACATCTAGGACTTGTCTACCCATACTTACCACCATGCACCATTACTGCAATGCAGAGAGTAGTTACGCTAAACACTGACCGTACAAATGCTCCTCCTGTTAGAATTTGTTGATTGGTGATTCTACTATCATGAGAGGAAAGGCTACCTGAGTCAGCTCAGTTACTGATCTCTTGTACCATACACCACGCCAGGTTGCACCAATTACCTGAATCTGGTCAGGGTGTACATCAGCAAGCTGTGCTGCTGCTTAGAGTACAGCATCAACTCGGCACTTCCTAATTGTGGCAAAGTTGGTCTACCAGAAGGTCAGGACAGTATCCACAATCATCCTTTCTGTCTACCATATCAATCTAACGAACTCAGAGCAGCATTGTGATCTGGGGCATCTAGTTTGTACCATTGAAAGACAGATCCGTAGCGGGTGCGTCGCAATGACTTAAGAAAGGCATCCCATTCGACATAGGTGAGTTATTCTGCAAGCGCCATCATGCATCACCCATGATGGTGCAAACCTGGAGTTACTTGACGCTAGTGCCCGGGCCAGAATCTCCTCACGACGTTGTGTCCTTCATGTCTCCAACAAACCCTCCAACTGCGAATCAAACAGCTGAAGGTTTCCAATTTCGAAATTGAATTCGTATCCGACACGAACAGCTAGCCTTCTCAACTCTTCAGCCCAGTAAACATTCTTCCTTATAGTTTCTCGAAGTACTATTTTCGGGTAGCGCGACTCTGGCATTCCTAGAACCTTCCTGATATATATAGTCAAAGGTGATCTTTCTAAAGATCAGCATACTCTATTTTCAGGAATATACTACACTTTCTCTATCCTGGGGAGCGATTGTGCAATTTCTTGGACATCAGCGTACGGGCTTGTCCTGTAATCAAATTCAACTGCTACGCGTTTCATTCCATTAATAGAACAAATATGTTTACCTTGGAATTCATGAAGACCAGCTCCTCGTCTGGGGGTGATCAGGGGAGGCCCGGATGTCCACACTCCCGTCGCTGGATCGAAAATTTCGACCGAGGCGAGACAATTCCAACCATCGCAACCGCCGACGGCCCAAACTCGCCCGGCGAAACCGCACGCCCCGGCTTGGTATCTTCCTGAACAACGTCGAAACAAAGTCAAAAAACGTTGTAACTCTTTCAATTATCGTGTAAATGGACATTTCTGGTAAAAACTCTGTTTTTTCACTGACCTGTGTTCAAAGGAGCGATAGACACCCACTCGTTGGTCGCTGGATTGAAGAGATCGGCGCGTCTGATGCCAGCTTGCCCGTCGTAGCCTCCTATGCAGTAGATGAGATCGTCCATAGCGCAAACGCCTGTCAACACACATTCGTCACCATCAGAGCAAACCAGCATAGTACAAACACAATCCATCAATTCCACTCTCGGCGAGGACAAATATTGCAAACTTTCACTCGACCAAGAGTATATCGGTTCCCATCAAGTATTTGCTGGCAATCGTTGGTAAATGCAGCAAATGCTTTCACTGGGGTTTATCATTCAAGATTTGAATTTCTACTAAGCTTTGTGTGCGTGTTTCACAGGTGATAGAGTTATTATTGAATTTCAGGAGATATGCACGGAGCACGTAAATCTGTTCTCGACCAAAATACCTATTTGGATTGATCAGTTGATCATATTTGTGTGCCTCCTGAAATTCAATAATCGCTCTATCCTGTGAAACACGCACACTCCAAAGCTTAGTAGAAATTCATACTATGAATGCAAGCCAAATGAATAAAATTGAATAATAAACCCCAGTGAAAGAATTTGCAGCGTTGCATGCATATCAGAATGCTTCAACCAGTGTATCGGCTATAAACCCTTTTAGGAGTTCACTCCAGTATCCACATTCACTACAACTCAACGCTATCCGCCGGACATCACTACCGCATACTGAAGCAGTTAAATACTTGGGTTTAATTAACTTGACACTTGACTTCAAATTAAACTGGAATAAACACATAGAAAAGAAGAAAGAAGAACTTAAAATCAAGTACAGAAGGATGTATTCCCATCTCTCACTTCACAACAAACTGCTTATATATAAGTAGATCCTTCGCCCTATTTGGACCTATGGGATACAGATCTGGGGCTGTGCCAAGAAATCAAATATTAAGAAAATCCAAACCTTTCAGAATAAAATACTGAGAAGTATAGTTGGAGCCCCTTGGTACATGCGAAACGATGATATTCATCGAGATTTGAGGATGGAGACAGTCTATGAAATTATTGCAAAATACGCAAGGAAGCATGAACATCGCCTCCACAAACACGTGAACCCGGAGATGCTCTACGTTTTGGACAACGAAGGTGAAATCCGACGTCTCAAGCGAAACAAACCACTGGATTTAGTTGTGCTGCGTGAATAGAAGTGCAATCGAACTCAGTGCTAATTAATTGAGCTATATAATAAAGGGCTAGATTTTGCTGTAAACCTACCCTCTTGGAGTGTACCTTTATTGATATGTAAAATTGCTAGATGAAATGTATTTGATTTTTCAGTCGCAATAATAAATCACGAAAAAAAAAAAAAAAAAAAAAAAATTGTGTTATTCACCTATTTCTTTTTAACCTGCGTAGCAGGGCCATTAAACTAGTATCAATATAACTTAAACATTGTCTAGAACATATGATTCAGGTCTTTCATAGATAAAACGTACCTATGTGACTTCTAGGGAGAGGTATGGGCGGGGTTTTCTCCCATTTGTCAACGTCGGGGTTGTATTTTTCCGTACTGCTGAGCTCAGTCGTTCCATCGCAGCCGCCGAAAGCGTAGGCTTGATTACCGACAACAGCTGAAATAATAAGAAAAAAATTACTATTATACACAACAAAGCCAAGTGATCTAGAGGTGGGTAGTGAGTTAGTGACCTTGTCTCAAAGAACTTCCCTTTGAAGTGAACTTGTCCCAAGTGACCTGCGGAAGGAAGACCTGCAGTTCATCACTCGTTTCGACAGCATGGCTCCCCGTGGCCGACATTCGAACTACTCATACGGTCGTGAACTTTTGGTGGCAAGTGAAGTTCGAGACCTGCAGGTCGCAAAGTCTCTTCTGAGGAGTCTTGGCTCGAGATAACCGTTCACTCTCCCTACCTAACAACCTGGGCAGGTCGCCGTTCCTTTACATCAGATTCTACTATTCAAATAAAATGTATTCATTAGGACTCGGAAAATGACCTCGTTTTGGTACCTATCATTGTTTTACTCAGAGGTGCTCATGTGAGGAGTATATACAGTGGACGTCTGTCATCTACCGAACCCTGACTGTACACGAAGATAAGGTCTCATTCGTTCACAAAAGTGAATTGCGGAGCAAACTGCAGGTCGCATTCATCCACGGAGTGAACTGGTGAACTTCGGAGCGACCTGCAGGTCGCATTAATTCACAGAGTGAACTGGTGAACTTCTCTCACTGACCTTGTCTCTGGACTGAGTGACCTGCAGGTCGTCTACTCCCTCAGGTGACCTGGGTTTACACACCTCTAAAGTGATCTATACAGCCATGGGACACATA
Source organism: Creontiades dilutus (assembly GCA_031894815.1). Classification (NCBI taxonomy): domain Eukaryota; kingdom Metazoa; phylum Arthropoda; class Insecta; order Hemiptera; family Miridae; genus Creontiades; species Creontiades dilutus. The sequence continues at coordinate 31,523 of JAVIWC010009371.1, read as the reverse complement.
CCATACTGATTACGTGTCACATATCTGGTACGGGAATGAGTAATTATTGATCGATGAACAATGCGCTCTGTTAGCAATTAGTGGAACTAATACATATTATATCATATTATTATACTGTATCATAATTGATACCATAATATGATGCTATCATAATACCACAATTTCAGGAGATATGCATAGAGCATAGAGATATGCATTAATTACAATTTAATAGGTTAATATTTCTAGTTCTAAGGATGACATTTTAATTTAATACGGAATTCAGGAAGGTCAAGACGTTATTAAAATTCTTGCATACAAGTCTGCAACGCATTAGGACATTTCATCAATCTTGTCTTCCTCTGTGAATTACATTTTTTTTTTTCAATATAAAGAAAACAAAAATTAAACTCAAATTTTTAGCTTCAGTAGCCACTCTCCTGATCAAGACACCTTATTGTTCATGTCCTAAGGAGGCTACCAGCCAAATCATAATAATCATATAGCCAGGAGGCTATCACTCCAGTATCCACATTCACTACAACTCGACGCTATCGGCATCACTAGGTTACAAACAAACAATAATAAACCAAAAAACGCAAATGTTGGCACCATAAATCGGGCCATACATCGGGAATGGTTTGAGCTACGGACCTGGGGAGGGGCTCATTCGATTCCTCATGGTATGTTCTTCAAATAGAGAAAAATTTAGGCCGCTTCGACTTGTTTTGAGGTTTTTAGGGATTTTACAAAAACTTTGACAGCCCTTAAAGGGCACTTTAAATCGAGTGAGAGAGCTGGCTCAAGAATTGGGGCGTCGTCGGACCAAGATGGATTTTTCCTGAAAATTTCAGCTTTTTTTCCTTCAACCAATTGGGAGAAAAAATTGATTAATAAACCAAAATCGACGATTTCTTGTACTCACCGATGTTGAATCTGCCTCGAGGGACGCTCATGGGAGCTAACGTTTTCCAAATGTTTGTCGTCGGGTCGTAGAGCTCGACGAGGCGCAAACACTCGCCACGATCATATCCACCTGCAACATATTTTGACGATTGACGATAAAGAATATTAAAAAAACGCTGCAAATTCTTTCACTGGGGTTTATCATTCAATCGGCTTGCGTTCGTGATTTGAATTTCTACTAAGCTTTGGAGTGTGCGTGTTTCACAAGTGATAAGGCGATTATTGAATTTCAGGAGGCACACAAATATGATCAACTGATCAATCCAAATAGGTATTTTGGTTGAGAACAGATTCACGTGCTCTATTCTTTTATCTTTTTGTTTTTACGGTAGAGAGGGATTGTTTAAACGAGTTTTCCGAGATCAAGATCTAATTTTCAACCCAATAAACGAATTTAAATTTTGATAGACCCACGCTATGGACAATCGCTCCATGACACTGATTAATTATCAAATCTCAGGAGAAAACAATCAAAACTCGGCATGCTTTAAGGTGTTTTTATTGAAAATACTTGTTGAAAGAGTATTAAAGGATTTCACGTTTGCGGATGCGCAGAGGCTGCTATTGATCCGGGGGTCATGAAACTCATAGGGGACCATCTGCACATTAAACCGAACAATCCCTGAAAATTTCATCGAAATTGGTCAAGAACTCCCGGAGCTATTGATCACGTTTGCGCATGCGCAGAGGCTACTATTGATCCGGGGGTCATGAAACTTATAGGGGACCATCTACACATCAAACCGAACAATCCCTGAAAATTTCATCGAAATTGGTCAAGAACTCCCGGAGCTATGTGCGTGGCAAGGATTTCACGTTTGCGCATGCGCAGAGTCTACTATTGATCCGGGGGTCATGAAACTTATAGGGGACCATCTACACATCAAACCGAACAATTCCTGAAAATTTCATCTAAATTAGTCAAGAACTCCTGGAGTTATGCGTGTAACAAGGATTTCACGTTTGCGGATGCACAGAGGCTACTATTGATCCGGGGGTCATGAAACTTATAGGGGACTATCTAGGTACACATCAAACCGAACAATCCCTGAAAATTTCATCGAAATTGGTCAAGAACTCCCGGAGTTATGCGCGTAACAAGGATTTCACGTTTGCGGATGCGCAGAGGCTACTATTGATCCGGGGGTCATGAAACCTATAGGGGACCATCTACACATCAAACCGAACAATCCCTGAAAATTTCATCGAAATTGATCAAGAACTCCCGGAGTTATGCGCGTAACAAGGATTTCACGTTTGCGCATGCGCAGAGGCTACTATTGATCCTGGGGTCATGAAACTTATAGGGGACCATCTACACCCAACCCGCACAATCCCTGAAAATTTCATCAAAATCGGTCACTTCGTATAGTTTTGCCCGTAACTAGGATTTGCTGACAGACAGACACGGAAAAAAAATTGTTCAGAAAGGTCTAAAACGCAAAATGCGAGTGGAATTTTTGATTTTGGAGACAAAAAAAGTGAAAACAATGCTTCGGCTACCTTGGTAGACTCGGAAGCAAAATAATAAATGAAATGAATGATCCGACGTACCGCAGACGAGAATGTTGTTTCCAAGAGCGGCACAACCCGCTGCGCATTTGACGGATGACATCGACGACAATTCGGAGTACCTCGGAGTGTCGAGAGGAGCTGGAAAACAAATCACAATCGATCAATCAAAGCCAAACCAATCAATCGAAGAGAGCATACCAAATATTTGGTTACGTGAGGAGATTAACGAAACGGCATACCACGTAATATTTGAGCGCTCAGCACGATTTGGGGCACGAACCCCAGTGAGGTCTATACAGGGTGTTTCAGGTGGTGACGGTCACAGCCCAGGAGGAGATTCTACGGAAAATTTCCGATCGAAAATGCCTCTTAGCAATTTTTTTTAAACCCTTGGAAATGCCTTTTTTTTCAATTTTAAGATCTTCATCGGTTTTCGGCCTTACCTCATTAAAACGGCCAAATCTCCCACATTTTGCGTGCGGTTTCAAATCTGAACCCCCCCGTTGGAAAGAGCGTTAAATTTCCTATCACCCTAATAGAGAATCAAATTTTTTGAGCTGGCAAAACGGTTAAAAAAATCAGCTTGAAAAGGACACATTGTCAAATCGTGGAAATCTCGACTTTTTTCAAACGGGACTCATAACCCTGTAATAAGGCGTGTGAATTTTAGCCTGTAGTGCTAAAAGATGCGCCAAAATGTAGCTTTCCAGCGATATAACCAGATTTGAAATTCCGTGTAGTTTTCTGGTAGAAAATTGCTTTTCAAGTAAGAAAAACGTGGTTTTTCACTGGATATTACGGTTTTTCATCATGCGCTGATTCGTCGAGTGAAAAGTATTAAATCATTAATGAAGCATTGTGATAAATTTTACATTTTTACTGCAGATACTGTTCAAAATTCCCACCATTTAATTTATTGTTTATTCAATTTAATTTATTATCTGCGACGCAGATTTGTACACAAAGAAATCACAGTCCACGAAGCAAACTGTTCAAAAAAAAACCTTTGGACTTGCCATTGCTTTTTTTTTCTAAATACAAGATGAACCGAAACCCCAACATTGTGATTAACGGACAGATACACGACACAGCATTCAAATACATCAAACATCATACTATAGGTACCTGAGGAAATACCCTTTTATTGGGAACCCAGTCTGTAAGCCTCGCCGTTGATATTCCCTCACAGCTTCACGGGCTGTGATTTGTGTATTCATAAATTTCAGCGTATTCCACGCTGGTGAATGTCACAGGCATTGTACTGATGCGAACAACGAAAAGCAACTAATTATCACAGAGCGAATTTTCCAACATCCTGTTACATTTAAGTTAATGGAGTATAACTTTGATCACGCATTACCCCAAGAAATCAATAACTATTCATTCTATTGCGAAAAACGCTGCAAATTCGTTCACTGTGGTTTATTATTCAATTGGCTTGCGTTCATGATTTGAATTTCTACTAAGCTTTGGAGTGTGCGCGTTTCACAGGTGATAGAGCGATTATTGAATTTCAGGAGGCACACAAATATGATCAACTGATCAATCCCAATAGGTATTTTGGTTGAGAACAGATTTACGCTCTATGCATATCTCCTGAAATTCAATAATCTCTCTATCACCTGTGAAACACGCACACCCCAAAGCTTAGTAGAAATTCAAATCATGAATCATTGAATAATAAACCCCAGTGAAAGAATTTGCAGCGTTTTTTTTTTCAAGAGCGATTACAATTGAAAAATATTCTATTTGAAAACTTTAAATTTTTGTAAGACGGAGCATGCATATCAGAATGCTTCAACCCGTGTATCGGCTAAAAACCCTTTTAGGAGTTCACTACAGTATCCGCATTCACTGCATCACTAGGTAACTGCGATCAAAACAAAAACAATAATAAACCGAAAAAACGCGAATGTTGGCACCATAAATCGGGCCATACATCGGGAATGGTTTGAGCTACGGACCGGGGGAGGGGCTCATTCGATTCTTCATGGAAAGTTCTTCAAAAAAGTCCAAATTTAAGCCGCCTTGACTTTTTTTTTAGGTTTTTAGGGATTTTACAAAACTTTTACAACCCTTAAAGGGCACTTTAAATTAAGTGAGAGAGCTGGCTAAAGAAATGGGGCGTTTTCGGATTTTTCCTGAAAATTTCATATCTTTTTGCTCCAGCCGTTTGGGAGAAATAGTGCGTACGGCGGACGGACGGAAAAATTTTCAACACATTTTTTTTCGGGTAAAACTTGATCAAAAATGGAGCTAAAAGGCAATAAACGTGCTTTTTGTAATAAACCTTGGTTAATTACACGTAAATGTGTATTTATGGGTTGGCTGTTTACCTTCATCTCCGTTGACGGACGTGTCACTTTCGTCGGTAGCCGATTGTGTGCTGGGTGGATTCAAACGCAGGAGCACTGACATCGAAGCCAAACGGCTCTTGATGGACACCAAAGCCAAAAACGTCGTTTCTAGAAAAGAAAAAAAAAAAGGGATTTGGGATATACGATTTTTTGACTTTGCATATTGTTATTATACTCCCTCATTGTGTTATTCACCTATTTCTTTTTAACCTGCGTAGCAGGGCCATTAAACTAGTGTATAATGATAATTCTTACCAGAAACGACAGACGACGCTATCATTCTGTCGTCAGCGTTTGGATCTTCTTCCGTCATTTCGGCGATGTTCCTCGAATAGACGATAACTCGCGGCTTGGCTACACCTTTCGCCTTTTTCTGTTGCTGCAAAAAAAAAAAAAACCGACAAAACTTGAAAATTTCATTACACCAATTATCGTCAATCACCGATGCACTCCCACGAAAAGTGTGCATTCGCAAAAATTGAAATTTTCGTGCTGGTTCGCTACAAACTGAGACATCAAGATGAAAGGAAAATCGTTAAGGGACAATTTAAGAACTTTGCAGTTTATTCTGGTAGCAAACGAAACGCATTTAAGACATTTAAGAGTTGAAAATTTCATTACACCAATTATCGTCAATTACTGATTCACTCCCACGAAAAGTGTGCATTTGCAAAATTGAAATTTTCTTGCTGGTTCGCTACAAACTGAAACATCAAGATGAAAGGAAAATCGTTAAGGAACAATTCAAGAACTTTGCAGTTTATTTAAGACATTTAAGAGTTGAACATTTCATTACACCAATTATCGTCAATTACCAATTCACTCCCACGAAAAGTGTGCATTCGCAAAATTGAAATTTTCCTGCCGGTTTGCTACAAACTGAGACATCAAGATGAAAGGAAAATCGTTAAGGGATAATTTAAAAACTTTGCAGTTTATTCTGGTAGCAAACGAAACGCATTTTAGACTCATTGAACTGTCGTGAAAAATCAATTATTTCTCTGATGGAACGGCCAAAATCACGATTTCAATTTTCAAAATTTTTTCTAGATGAAAGATGATCGTTCAGTTTTTAAAAAAACGTCTGCCAAGTGGGTGTGGCACATAGCGTCCTCGTATCTGTAACATTCCCAGAAAATTTCTACGAAATCGGCCGAGAACTCCTGGAGTTATGCTTGTGGCAAGGAATCACGTTTGCGCATGCGCGGAAGCTACTATTGATCCGGGGGTCTTGAAACTCATAGGGGACCATATACACATCAAACCGAACAATCCCTGAAAATTTCATCAAAATTGGTCAAGAACTCCCGGAGTTATGCGCGTAACAAGGATTTCACGTTTGGGGATGCGCAGAGGCTACTATTGATCCGGGGGTCATGAAACCTATAGGGGACCATCTACACCCCAAACCGCACAATCCCTGAAAATTTCATCAAAATCGGACTATAACTTCGTGTAGTTTTGCCCGTAACAAGGATTTGCTGACAGACAGACACAGAACCAAAATTGTTCAGAAAGGTCTAAAACGCAAAATGCGAGTGGAATTTTTGATTTTGGAGACAAAAAAGACGCAAATATGATCAACTGAACAATCCAAATAAGTATTTTGGTTGAGAACCGATTTACGTGCTTCTATGCATATCTCCTGAAATCCAATAATTGCTCTATCACCTGTGAAACAGGCACACTCCTAAGCTTAGTAGAAATTCAAATCACGAACGCAAGCCAATTGAATGATAAACCCCAGTGAATGAATTTGCAGCGTTTTGTCGTATGTCATATTGAGTGATTCTATCCTTTTGTATGAAGTCATCATTTAAAATCCTGAAGGAAACAGTAGAAAAATTATTTCTTGTAAGATCATAAAACATAGGGACTGATGAAGTCCCCATAGCGGGACGAAACGTGTTCAAAAAAGAAAAATAAACGTATTATACGCTCCAATCTGGTGCCTTAAAAGGTGATATATATTATATATTGGAAATCAGGGTAGAAATTGCTGCAAGAATAGCGGTTTAAAACACGGCGCTCTATGCTAAAATGTTTTCCACCAAGATTGGCTATTTGCCGTACAATCGAATGTAATCATTTACAGCAAACGGAAATGAGTTTTAGCAGACTTGTATCTGGACGATATTGATGTGGTTTGATGGGTTTGGCATGCAGATGTATGATGCAGAACTGACTTTGTTGTTGTTGCCAGATGATATGCTTCTGGAGAGTCTTTTGTAGTCTTGGACGAGCTCCGTGTCACCTGCGTCACCAGACGGCAGCTGGGAGCAGTCTTGCAGAGAGTTGTCCAAAGCCAAATACAGCATGTGCGTCTGCAAATGATCAATTATAGAGGTAATAGGTATTGTACATGAAACTAGAACCCACACCAGATAAAAACGTGTTGGTGTTTGAAGCACGCGTTATTGCCTGACCTGACGTTGTGAGGGTGATGGGAATGGTATAATTGCCCCTTCAGAGCAGGTGGATGCATTAAGTAGTGCTCCGCCACGCTCAGGACAGATTCTAAAATCGGGAAGGGGCCAACTAATCATATCCATCACAACGTCTGCCCTTGCACTGTCCCCAAATCCCTTCCCTCGCAAAACCCCTGCAGGGTCCATCCCTGCAGGATGATATGCTTGAATAACCCATACAAACTAATAATTGTTACATCAATAAAGAATTACTGATATCACTTGTCAGCTTTTTGGGTTTACCTTTTCGGTGAAATCCTCGATGGACGGGGAGTCGAATTTACGGAGCCAGTCGAAAGCGAGGCAGCATACCGAGCGAGGATCGACGAGCAGCATCTCGGCTTTGGTGGACGTCAGCACCTCGAGGCAGATGCAGGGAAGAGAGAGAAACGACGGGCTCTGCGACACCTCGTCAAACTGTCAAAAGAGAGAGAGACGACACAAAAAAATTAATCAATTTCACACAAATATACAGGGTGGGTTAATGAACGAACCACTCTTTCTATTTCCGTTGATTGTGAAGAAATCGAAAAATTGATTGCTGGTCAAAAGGGTTAATTATCCACCTGCAAGCTATGAAATTCTTCATGTCTAAGGCTGGTTTCACTTCACCAATTCCTGATTATGCATGGTTGACTCCAAAGCTCTACGTCGAAAAATCCTTCCCAATGCCCGCCAACATAATCTCAAGCGATTGCAGCATTTCTGCAGCCCACCAATCTTACCCTTCCCTCTTATGGAATGGCGTGAAGATCTCTCAAACGATCCCAAACCCTCACCCAAATACTTCAAGGAACAAGCATCTCCCAGCCAGCATGCTTGGCAAGCAATATTCAAGGATTTCCAATGCTGGTTTCACTTCACCAATTCCTGATTGTGCATTGTGGTACACCACATGTCTGGTTGACTCCAAGGCCCTACATCGAAAAATCCTTCCCAATGAACGGCAACATAATCTCAAGCGATTGCAGCATTTCTGCAGCCCACCGATCTTACCCTTCCCTCTTATGGAATGGCGTGAAGATCTCTCAAACGATCCCAAACCCTCACCCAAATACACCGAGGATCAAGCATCTCTCAGCCAGCATGCTTGGCAAGCAATATTCAAGGATTTCTAATGCTGGTTACACTTCACTAATTGTCTGATTGTCTGATGCCTACATTCAATTTTGCGGCACAGCACATGTCTGGTTGACTCTGAATGATGCCCTACTTTCAATCCTAATCCCAGCATTTCTGCACAAATGTTTCTCTCAAACGATCCCAAACCCTCACCCAAAATACACCGAGGATCAAGCATCTTTCGGTCAGCATGCTTGATATTCAAACGATTACAGCATTTGCTGATTGCAAAGCTCACTGGTTGACTCTGATCTTTCACCCCATGTTTACTACAATTTCAAGCGGAGCATTTTCACAAGATCTCTCAAATGGCGATCCCAATCCCTCACCCAAAATACACCGAGGATCAAGCATCTCTCAGCAGCTTGCACGGCAAGTGACGTTCAACCATACATAAAATCTTCCAAACATATTTCAAGTGCGTGATGGATATGGTTGGTTTGCCCTTCCCGATTCTTGAACCTGCCACCTTGGGAGATGAATCAGACTCCTTCAATCGTCTGGGCCACCTCCTGAGTGCGGCGGGCAATACCGCATCCACCTCAATGGAAGGGGCAACTATACCATTCCATTACCTCTCCTCCCCATGGTAAAAGTGAACCCCCCAGTGTATATAAGTAAAAAGATCCCAAGGCGGTCTTCAGGTACAGCACATAATTTGGGGGTGCAACAAGGTTAAGAAAAGACCATCGTAAGAAAGGAGCGTAGAAGTACAGGTTAGTGTTTATCATTGCAGTTTGCCTAATCCACTAGCAGCTACATAACTGTGTCATCTACTCACGTTTTTAGCGATGTACTCGTCGACAGTAGCGACGAATTCTTTCGTCCTCGCGATCCCGGGAAGACTTCGAACCCCGACGCACGTGTCGGGAGACAAATTGTCCACTAAGTAGGAAGCGCAGCGTTTCGCCACTCGGTCCATATTCAGGCCGACAGCCGACGTGTAGACGGATCTGACCTCTTCGGGCCGCAACTCCAACCTGAGCGACAAAGCAAGAGATGACGTTCTGACCTTAGAACGCGGCAAAAAATTCCGTGAAAGTGGTTAACGATACGATCAAATGTTCTATGAGGTGTTCATCCTAGTAGATAAAAAGAAGAAAAAGATACAGCCATGCAGCATGAACATTATGAGCGAATTTGGTGAAATCATCTAATCACATTCACATCAAATTGTGACAACGTTTTAGCTCTTAGTGGACAAAAGAACATTAGATATAAATTCTACCCCCTGGGAAGGATCCAAACCAGGATGCTGTCCTTCTGAAGGATGAAGATGTGGATTCCTGTGAGGCAGTAGTTCTTCTAGATTCTGCACTAGTCTCTATCCTGGTTTGGAAAAGCTCTACGGTTGTTAACCCTCAAGTTTAGTTTGCTGGATTTGCAAAGAAGCTTCTACTTTGATGTTCTGCACACTGCTTACGGATTAGCTGGTAAATACAATTCCATGGATGACACTTAGCAGATCCTCTACACCTGCAAGAATGGGATGTAGTTGGAGAGATGAAGAAGAAGAGGTGCAAACCAGGATGCCGTTTACAACATGGATGCCCACAAGGATCCAAACCAGGATGCTGTACTTCTGAAGGATGAAAACGTGGATGCCTGTGAGGCAGTAGTTCTTCTAGATTCTGCCCTTGTCTCTATCCTGATTTGGAGAAGCTCTATGGTTGTTAACCCTCAAGTTTAGTTTGCTGGATTTGCAAAGAAGCTTCTACTTTGATGTTCTGCACACTGCTTACAGATTAGCTGGTTAATACAATTCCATGGATGACACTTAGCAGATCCTCTACACCTGCAAGAATGGGATGTAGTTGGAGAGATGAAGAAGAAGAGGTGCAAACCAGGATGCCATTTACACCTTGGATGCCCACAAGGATCCAAACCAGGATGCTGTACTTCTGAAGGATGAAGACGTAGATTCCTGTGAGGCAGTAGTTCTTCTAGATTCTGCCCTTGTCTCTATCCTGATTTGGAGAAGCTCTACAGTTGTTAACCCTCAAGTTTAGTTTGCTGGATTTGCAAAGAAGCGTCTACTTTGATGTTCTGCACACTGCTTACAGATCAGCTGGTAAATACAATTCCATGGATGACACTTAGCAGATCCTCTACACCTGCAAGAATGGGATGTAGTTGGAGAGATGAAGAAGAAGAGGTGCAAACCAGGATGCTGTTTACACCTTGGATGCCCACAAGGATCCAAACCAGGATGCTGTACTTCTGAAGGATGAAGACGTAGATTCCTGTGAGATGGTAGTTCTTCTGGATTCTGCCTTTGTCTCTATCCTGATTTGGAGAAGCTCTACGGTTGTTAACCCTCAAGTTTAGTTTGCTGGATTTGCAAAGAAGCTTCTACTTTGATGTTCTGCACACTGCTTACAGATTAGCTGGTAAATACAATTCCATGGATGGCACTTAGCAGATCCTCTACACCTGCAAGAATGGGATGTAGTTGGAGAGATGAAGAAGAAGAGGTGCAAACCAGGATGCTGTTTACACCTTGGATGCCCACAAGGATCCAAACCAGGATGCTGTACTTCTGAAGGATGAAGACGTGGATGCCTGCGAGGCAGTAGTTCTTCTAGATTCTGCCCTTGTCTCTATCCTGATTCGGAGAAGCTCTATGGATGTTAACCCTCAAGTTTAGTTTGCTGGATTTGCAAAGAAGCTTCTACTTTGATGTTCTGCACACTGCTTACGGATTAGCTGGTAAATACAATTCCATGGATGGCACTTAGCAGATCCTCTACACCTGCAAGAATGGGATGTAGTTGGAGAGATGAAGAAGAAGAGGTGCAAACCAGGATGCTGTACTTCTGAAGGATGCAGACGTGGATGCCTGTGAGACGGGAGTCCTCCTAGATTCTGCTGTCACTAGAGGCACATCTTTGAAGAAGTCCCGGGTCAGAGGACTGGATGCCAGTATTGGTTTTAGATTCCAGACAATCCCGTTTATCTTTTGAATTCCGAAGAAGAATGTTGTAACTTCAGGAACTTCATTGGTTGACGAACTTGTTCTTCGCCAATGATTTCCAAGCTGGAACAACTGTATCATACACAGCTCGTATCAGATATCCTCTCTCCATCTTATTTCCAAGTACGGACAGCTATTCTTCAAGCGTGCCACGATTGCTGCATATTCTGTGGCATCTAATGGACGAAAACTGTGGTATGGACCACTCTGTGTTGTGGAGGATGCCAACTGTCGCAATGAAGGCGATCCATTCGCAAACTTTCCATGCACACTAGTCCAAAGGCTTAAATTGTCCACTAGAAGGTCTACATCAAGAAACGCAGATATTAATCATGAATCTCTGTTTAAATAAGATTATCAAGAATTTCTTACACGTTTTTTCGCAATAAAATTAATAGTTATTGACTTCTTGCAGCAAAACGTGATTAAATGTATACTCCATTAACTTGAATGTGACAGGATGTTGGAAAATTCGCTCATAACCTCATGCTGCATATGTCTGTTGTATACCGTTGTATATTGTTACCTGGCTGTATAGGCGTATTCCACCAATTTCTCGAGGGCCACTTTCTCGAAAATCCCGTTCAACTTGTATGACATCACCTGGAATCATTAAAAATGTATTAAATTAATAAATAAACGAATGAATTAATTGATGGATTGAAATAAATGAATTTTCAAATTTAATAGGAGGTATTATTATTATTAAAACGCTGAAAATCGGCAAAAATTTAGTTTTTAACTGAATACCAGATAACAGAAGTTATCAAACAAGAATCTGGACATAACAGGAACATAACCTACAAAAATTTATTTGTCTATAAAATTTGTGATTAACGTTATTATCGTGTCCAAAATGCTGATATAGGAAAATTCGCTCTTAACGGTCATGCTACATGATGGTACCTTTATTGTGTGAAAAATTCACGATTTTGGCCAAATTGTTGACCTAGCGTGTGAAGGGGAGAGAGGGCGCTAGTTACGTAGTTTACGGGACAATTTCAAACGTCAATTTTGACGTTGAATCAAGGTTTAAAATGGTGGAAGTCATCCTGCAGCAATCCATGTCCATAACATTTAAAATGCATATTTCATGTTGCACATGTAGTTTTATGCAGACAAACATATTTTTTTTTCCCCCCGATAAGGGATGGGAGGGTCCCCTGGTCACCACACCGCTAGGATCTATTATGACGCTGTCCCCATTTTTAATTCATAACCTTATTAATAAACTCTTCGTTCACAAAATGTAGGAGGTTTTCAGGTGTTTCCAAGGCAATATCGGAGGGTGTTAGGGAACATCCGAAAGGCTGGAATCTAGTTGATGCAACAGCTGGACAATTACAGAAGATGTGTTCTGCAGCATTCTACTGTCCTGGCCTTACCCATTTCGTTTAGGTGGTACCTTAGGACGTTAGGGGGCAGTGGCCAGTAAGAAGACCCACAAGTTTGCGAAGGTCTTTGCGCCTCAACGATAGAAGGGCTTTTGCGCGTTTCCTTGAGATCGTAAGATCCTAAGAAAGATCCTAAGAAGCTTGCCTCTGCTTAGGAGTGTCGTGCCAATATTCTGCGCGTGTTTTGTCCTCCCATTTCTGTGTCTTGGTAACCCCAAGAGTCCAGGTCCAATTAAATTGGACTCTGATCAATTTTTAGCAAGGCAATCAGCTTTCTCGTTGCCCTCTATTCCCTCATGACCCGGCACCCATAGCAGCATCAGTTTGTTGCCTCGGGCTGCAGCCTTGATGGAGTTTAGGCAACTCCAAGTCAGCTTTGAAGTTACCGAGAAGGCAGAAATAGCCTTTAGTACAGCTTGGCTGTCAGATAGTATATATATAGTTGCACCTTTGAGTCGTTTCCTGGCAATCCCTTGTGCACATATTTCTATAGCAATTCCGCTTGATATATGGTAGCAGTCGAACCTAGAGGCCCATCAGCTAACCTGTTGTCTCGAAGTGGGTTTTTCGTCGTCAGCTGTAAAAAGCTGCATCAGATGTGGTGAAACAGCAGCCAGCACAGCTCTGTGGCAGGGCACGTCCACGTTCCCCACCTGCAAACAACAACATTTACAGCGTCGCCACAAGTTTTCAAAAAGTCTGCAAGATCTGCAACTATATTCTAGGGTAGAAACATATCATCGATATAACTTTTCCATAAACAGCAAATGATGTTGCAAAAATGGTGCAGAACTCACGTGCAGGACGACGTCGCAGAAAGTTCGATTTTTTCTCATCATGTTTAAAGAATGGAGGACCATCGATGGTATGCGGTCGTCTTGAAATTCCAACATGGCTTCTTTCGGTTTGGCGACGGCTTCATCGTCCAACTCTCCTGTAGACAAACAAGACAAATATTTTAATTATTATAAAGATAGTCGTTAATGTGAAATTGAGGTGTAACTTCTTTCCTATCAACTGTGGAAAGCTGAAATTTGGCTGGTAGCCTCCTTAGGACGTGAACAATAAGGTGTACAGGGTCTTGATCAGCAGAGTGGCTCCTGAAGCTAACTTCTTTCCTATCAACTGTGGAAAGCTGAAATTTGGCTGGTAGCCTCCTTAGGACGTGAACAATAAGGTGTACAGGGTCTTGATCAGCAGAGTGGCTACTGAAGCTAACTTCTTTCCTATCAACTGTGGAAAGCTGAAATTTGGCTAGTAGCCTCCTTAGGACGTGAACAATAAGGTGTACAGGGTCTTGATCAGCAGAGTGGCTACTGAAGCTAACTTCTTTCCTATCAACTGTGGAAAGCTGAAATTTGGCTGGTAGCCTCCTTAGGACGTGAACAATAAGGTGTACAGGGTCTTGATCAGCAGAGTGGCTACTGAAGCTAACTTCTTTCCTATCAACTGTGGAAAGCTGAAATTTGGCTGGTAGCCTCCTTAGGACATGAACAATAAGGTGTACAGGGTCTTGATCAGCAGAGTGGCTCCTGAAGCTAACTTCTTTCCTATCAACTGTGGAAAGCTGAAATTTGTCTCGTTAGGACATGAACAATAACAGGGTCTTGATCAGCAGAGTGGTGATGAAGTCTGGCTCGAATCAACTGTGGAAAGTCTGAAATTTGTTGCAGACTCGTATGCAAGCATTTATGATTCTTGAGAGAGTGAGGTAGTTAGGTAACCTATATGATTATAGCTGAAATTTGGCTATATGATTTGGCCTACGGACCTGGGGAGGGGCTCATTCGATTCCTCGTGGTATGTTCTTCAAAAAGAGTACAAATTTGACTTGTTTTGAGGTTTTTAGGGATTTTACAAAAATTTGACAGCTCTTAAAGGGCATTTTAAATTAAGTGAGAGTGCTGGCTAAAGAATTGGGGCGTTGTCGGATCAATATTGATTTTTTCTTGAAAATTTCAGATATTTTGCTCCAGCCGTTCGGGAGAAGTTGTGCGTACGGCCGGAAAACTTTTTATTGCAGATTCGGATTCTACACCCTTTGAATCGTAAACCATGAAATTTTCAGGGGGGGTTAGAATTTTTTTTCCAGAGCGATTAAAATGGTTTATTATTGAATAATAAACCAAAAGGTCGGGTTCAATTTTTTTAATAGCTCCCTGTAATTCCTGAATTTAATGGAGCCATATAGATGAGATCAAATTCCTTCTAATTTATAAGATATGTCCACTTTTAGTGTGGATAAAATTGATTTTGCACCAACCAATTACGATAAAAACCGTATTAAACCAGTTAATTTCTTCGTACGGGTCGTTCCCACTCTTTTAACCCGTGATTCTAATAGGGCGTCCCTTTTTACTGACGAAGCCACGTTTCAGAGGGACGTTCCCTAAAATAAAAAGCCGTCTAATTGAGAATTTCGGACGGGTCACGAAACCCATTCAAGAAACCTCTGAATTACGCCTCGAAGGAGGAAGGAGGTCGGGTTGTTTAAATATAGAACCTCGTATTTTTAGAACCCTAAATCCGAAGCGTTTCGCCTATTTTAACCTTTTAAAGAGACAAACGCGGACGTTTTAGGACGTGCGAGGTAACGTGGGGTCATTTTTGACCCATCGTCACAATTATGTGGAATTGGGAGTCATGCAAAACATTCTGCGAAACGAATTTTTGTAAGAAAAAACGTAATTTTTAATCAGCCAACGATGTGCCATTTGTGAAGGCCCTAGCCAAGTTCGCTTTTTGTACTGTAAGGAAATAAGTACGAAGCCTCGCACCAAATGGGATGGGACGGGTATTTGAACATAAGTTTCCACTCTGTAGGGAAAGTAAAAATGGAATTTGACCACGCACATGTTGAGTTTTCCTCGAATTTCTTAAAGAAAATTCGCAACACGTTGAATTTTCTAGAATAATTTTCGATATCTATCATATTTAAAAATTTGCGATGTCATAAGCAAAAATGTGTAATCATGTATAGGGAATACCCGAGCCATATACTGTAGCCACGTGATCAGGATGGGACTCACGAACAAACTCCACAAATGTCCACAAAAAACACTAGTTGACATCGCAATTTCTTGAAGCTCCTTCAAATAACGCTGCAGATTTTCCAGTAACGTGTATTATGCTGGTTCCACCACCCTGGTTTCTGTCAGACATCTGATATCTGACCATATTTCTATTTCCTGATTGCTCTGTATATCTAGCCACGTGGTCAGGCTGCACTCACGCGTCAAAAGCTCCACAAATCTCCACAAAAAACACTAGTTTGCAGACGTCTGATTATGCTGACCATATTTCCATTTCCTGATAGATTGTTCAAAAGCTCCACAAATGTCCATATCTAGCCACGTGTCAGACTTCTGATATCTGACAGGCTATATCTAGCCACGTGGTCAGGCTGCACTCACGCGTCAAAAGCTCCACAAATCTCCACAAAAAACACTAGTTCGCTCCTTCGCAAATCACAGTTCTCAGTCAGAAAGACAAAGGTAGTTTATTTTCTTCTGATTTCCGACCATTAGCGGCGTGATGTAGAGCGACCTGTTCCACATATCTCAAAATTTTAATCATCTGGGACTCGCGCCAATTTGACGAGCGGCCACGTTGTGCGTCCCACCAACGCCAGCCGTTGAACATAAGCTCATTTGAAAAAAAGAATTTCCGTTCTTTTTTTACAGACGTCGGACGTCATCGGCCTCATCAAAAAGGCTCGTCGCTTCGAACCAAATCAGAGTCGAGAAGCATTTCGAAATTTCAAACCCGATTTGAACGTCTGAACTTGGTAAATACCTACTTTGGGATCGTTCTGGACTCGAAACTGACCTTTAACGATCTTATGGATGCTGTCGCGATGGCGAATTAAATATTTATTCATCATCATCGTATTTGGAATTAATTTCAAATTCGAAATTTCGGTTCACTTTGTGTCTCATTTAAACCCTTACCCAATTGTAGTACAAAAGATAGAATTTCAGTAGTGGAAAACGTAGTAATCATTTCCAATAATGAAGTTTGTGGTCTATTACAGTTAGCCAGCATTTGTGGTATTGATTAATCAGCATTTCTGCTGCCATGTGATCAGTACATGTGGTATCATTTGACAAGTAAGTATCATAAGTATCTGTGATTAATCAGTAAGTGTGCTGTTACTTGATTACAATCCAAGTCTGCTATCACTGATATGGTCAGAAAACCCATTGTTACTTGGTTAGTATATGTGCTGATTTCCAGTAGCAAATTTCTTAATCAACGTCAGATGCTGCCTCATGTGATCAGTAAGCTATTACTTCACCATATCTGATGATATGGTCTGAAAACCCAAAATCACTTGGTCAGTTAATGTGCTGATCCCCTGTCAGTAGGTTTATGTACGATTTCTTCATCAATGTGTGATGCTACATGATTATAATCATAACTTAGCCGTTACCTGATAAGTAAGCGTTTTGTTACCCTTAGCATTTGTACTATTGATTAATCAGCATCTCTGCTGCCATGTGATCAGTACATGTGGCATCATTTGACAAGTAAGTATCATAAGTATCTGTGATTAATCAGTAAGTGTGCTGTTACTTGATTACAATCCAAGTCTACTGTCACTGACATGGTCAGAAAACCCATGGTTACTTGGTAAGAATATGTGCTGATTTCCAGTAGGTTTCTGTACAATTTCTTAATCAACGTCAGATGCTGCCTCATGTGATCAGTATGCTATTACTTCACCATATCTGATGATATGGTCTGAAAACCAAAATCAGCTTGGTCAGTTAATGTGCTGATCCTCTGTCAGTAGGTTTAAGTACGATTTCTTCATCAATGTCTGATGCTACATGATTATAATCATACCTTAGCCGTTACCTGATAAGCAAGCGTTTTGTTACCCTTAGCATTTGTACTATTGATTAATCAGCATCTCTGCTGCCATGTGATCAGTACATGTGGCATCATTTGACAAGTAAGTATCATAAGTAAACTCTGTGATTAATCAGTAAGTGTGCTGTTACTTGATTACAATCCAAGTCTACTGTCACTGACATGGTCAGAAAATCCATGGTTACTTGGTAAGAATATGTGCTGATTTCCAGTAGTTCTGTACAATTTCTTAATCAACGTCAGATGCTGCCTCATGCGACCAGTAAGTGTGCTATTACTTCACCATATCTGATGATATGGTCTGAAAACCCAAAATCACTTGGTCAGTTAATGTGCTGATTCCCTGTCAGTAGGTTTATGTACAATTTCTTCATCAATGTGTGATGCTACATGATTATAATCATAACTTAGCCGTTACCTGATAAGTAAGTGTTTTGTTACCCTTAGCATTTGTACTATTGATTAATCAGCATCTCTGCTGCCATGTGATCAGTACATGTGGCATCATTTGACAAGTAAGTATCATAAGTATCTGTGATTAATCGGTAAGTGTGCCGTTACTTGATTACAATCCAAGTCTGCCGTCACTGATATGGTCAGAAAACCCATGGTTACTTGGTAAGTATGTGCTGATTTCCAGTAGGTTTCTGTACAATTTCTTAATCAACGTCAGATGCTGCCTCATGCGATCAGTAAGTGTGCTATTACTTCACCATATCTGATGATATGGTCTGAAAACCCAAAATCACTTGGTCAGTTAATGTGAATCCCCTGTCAGTAGGTTTATGTACGATTTCTTCATCAATGTGTGATGCTACATGATTATAATCATACCTTAGCCGTTACCTGATAAGTAAGCGTTTTGTTACCCTTAGCATTTGTACTATTGATTAATCAGCACCTTTGCTGCCATGTGATCAGTACATGTGGTATCACTTGACAAGTAAGTATCATAAGTATCTGTGATTAATCGGTAAGTGTGCCGTTACTTGATTACAATCCAAGTCTGCTATCACTGATATGGTCAGAAAACTCAGAGTTACTTGGTAAGTATATGTGCTGATTCCCAGTAGGTTTCTGTACAATTTCTTAATCAACGTCAGATGCTGCCTCATGCGATCAGTAAGTGTGTTATTACTTCACCATATCTGATGATTTGGTCTGAAAACCCAAAATCACTTGGTCAGTTAATGTGCTGATCCTCTGTCATTAGGTTTAAGTACGATTTCTTCATCAATGTCTGATGCTGCATGATTATAATCATACATTAGCCGTTACCTGATAAGTAAGCGTTTTGTTACCCTTAGCATTTGTACTATTGATTAATCAGCACCTTTGCTGCCATGTGATCAGTTCATGTGGTATTACTTGATAAGTAAGTCTGATATCATTCCAGTAAGTCTGCCATTACCTGAATCTCTCCTAACACTATCTACTTCCCATCTTTCCCTGATCAGCAGGAATCTACGTTGTTACTTCATCAGTATCCTTGATTTTACATGGTCAGCTTGTATTCTGTTACCCTCAACATTTGTACTATTGATTAATCATCCCCTTTGCTGCATACGAGCCGATTCCTTGTCATTAGGTTTCTGTACTGTGTCTTGATTTAAGTACCATCTTGATATGATCAGTACACGTGCTATTACTCGATAAGTAAGTCTGATATCATTCCAGTAACTGTGCTATTACTTGGTTCTCCTCTGCCACTATCTACTTCCTATCTTCCCCCGAATATTTCCAACCCCTCGAAGACGAGTTCGTCACGTTCTAATCGGATTCCGTTTTCCTCTCGCTTCGCTCCAATTGGATTTCCTCTCCCACCAAGTTCGCCCCAATTTTCCACGTTTTAAAAGGTCGAACAGAAGACAATCGTCCAAACTAAACTTAAAATTCGCACTTCCCCACACGACCACACTCCCTAATCAAGCAAAACAGATAGAAAATCACTAAATCATTAAAATTATCGTTAAAAAAATGATGAAAACTAGTTACTAATGAGTAGAATACACATTTTATTTCGGTTTTCTCAGCTCATGTCCATCAGTACACATAGACCAATGTATTGATTTAAGAGCGATGCAATTCGTAGGGGACCATCTGTAAAATACGACCTTCTTAAAAAAATGTACAAAAACAGTTTTTTTGGGCGGAAATACCAGCGCCTTCAAAAGTTCAGTCTACACGTACTGCGGGTATTTTCCCACTAATTCTATATCAAAATATGGTGGGATTGTTTTGAACTTGATATGACATGATTAGACTGTTACTATCACAATAATAATCGATAGAAAAAATATTCGTTATGGATAATAGAACACTGATTGACCATGCAATATCACAGATTTTGATGAAGTTACAGTGTAGATTCTTACTGATCGAATTATAGCTGAGATGCTGATAACAGCATACTCACTGATGAGGTCATGCAGCAGCAGACATTGATCATGAAACAGTACAGGAACCTGCTGATAGGGAATCAGCACATGTACTGTCCCAGTAACCATAGGGTTTGTGACCATATCATTGACAGCAAACTTTGATTGTGATCAAGCAATAGCACACTTACTGATGAAGTAACAGCTGAGATTCTGATCAAGTAACAGCACACTTACTGGTCAAATCATGTAGCATCAGACATTGATGAAGAAATCGTACAGAAACCTACTGACAGGGGATCAGCACATGAGCTGACCAAGTAACCACTTGTTTTCAGATCATATCATTGGCAGGACATTTAGAGATATGATGAAGTAGCAGCACACATACTGATAATGCAAAAACGAAGATACTGATGAAGTAGATTTCTGCTGATGAAGTAACAGGGGATATCCTGATTAAGTAACCGCACCAATCCTGATCAAGTGGCTGCATATTTACTGATCTATCAGCGATATACAATCATCACATATGCTGGAAACCAAGGGTTTCCAGACTAAATCATTCTTCAGGGAATTAGCCTGTATTCTGACCAAGTAACGTCAGCAAAGATAACGTCAAATCGCATTATTGACAGCAAACTTACAATGAAGAATCATTGTGATCATTAAAATCATGGATTACTGATGCAGTAACAGCACCCTTACTGAGTAGATCAAGTAGCAGCAGACATTGATGGAGAAATCGTACAGAAAACCTACTGACAGGGAATCAGCATACAAACTGACCACGTGAAGATGTATTTCTAGACCAATCAATGACAGCAGAATTGAAAAAAGGAATTAGCAGTAACATCACACTTACTGATCATCTAAAATCACAGATATTAATGAAGTTACCGTGTAGATTGTGTTTATTTTGAAATTAAGTTTAAATGTTTACCAGTTTGTGCTCAAAAATATCTAACTATGAGTTTTATTACGAAAAAGCTCGTTCAAAAACAACATCCTTCTATTCAAACCAATATTTTGGACATTTTCATCAAATCTTCGCCAAATTTTAATGAAATTTAAGTACGATTTGCGGCTAAAAGTTGAAATTTTGAAGTTAGACGTTGGAAATGAAGGTTGTAAAAAACCGAAATCAAGTCATAAAATCTACAAAATCTTCATCTGATTCAATTTTGACCTCATTTCTGAGTTCTACACTTAAAAAAAAGGATTCTAGCAGTTTTGAGCCTGATATGGCAAATCGCTTTAATGCTATGATTTCAGTTCCTCCAAATCGATTAAATTACAGGATTTGCACAGGGCAAAACTAGATGTCGCTGGTTATTGTGGTAATGGGGAAGAAGGCGATTTGGAGCGAACTTTTACGTGATATCACGCAGATCATTTGAAATTAAGTTGAATTTTTAGCATTTTGTGCTCAAAACTATCTAATTATGAGTTTTATTACGAAAAGGCTTGTTCAAAAACAACATCCTTCTATTCAAACAAATACTTCGGACATTTTCATCAAATCTTCGCCAAATTTTAATGAATTTAAGTACGATTTGCGGCTAAAAGTTGAAATTTTGAAGTCAAACGTTGGAAACGAAGGTTGTAAAAAAACCGAAATCAAGTCATAAAATGTACAAAATCTTCATCTGATTCAATTTTGACCTCATTTCTGAGCTTTAAACACCAAAAAACGAAAATTCTAGCAGTTTTGACCCTGATATGGCAAATCGCTTAGATTATGGGATTTGCACAGGGCAAAACCAGATGTGTCTGGTTATTGTGGAGGACGATTTGGAGCGAACTTTTACGTGATATCACGTAGATCATTTTCAGTAGAGGACGTGAGTCTATGTGATTTAGGAGGACGGGGCTGCTACAGAGGGGGGGGGGGGTCTATAGATTGAAAGGTCGCGTCGCGGGGAGCGCTGGTGGGGGAGGTCGGTGCCGTCCTCGCCACGGAGTATTGACTTGATCCGGCCCCCCCACCGCCCCCCCCATCGTTTTTTACCTTCGTCCCGCCCCAACGTAAACAAACCCCCCCCTGCCACTGTTATTGTGTGCCATTTCAGCTTAAATGAGCGAAATTTAAGCGAATATTCAGCTTTGAAATTCAACTTAGCGATGCAACTAGGCGATTCAGCTGTGAAATTCACCACAGCGTTTCAGCTTCGCATTAAACGCGAACGGTACGTCTTGCAACACTCCGAACGGCCTCATTCGATCTATTGCTCCGATTTCTCTTTCTAAACCCAACAAAAAACCAAAAAACTACCATTCCATTCAATTTATATAAGAAATATCAACTTATTAACAATTTCAACCCTAAAATCTCCTACCTCCTACCTCAGGATTCTTCAAAAACACTCCGAACGGCCTCATTCTGTCTATTGCTCCGATTTCTCTTTCTAAACCCAACAAAAAACCAAAACACCACCTTTCCAATCAATCTATATAAGAAATATCAACTTATTAACAATTTCAACCCTAAAATCTTCTACCTCCTACCTTAGCATTCTTCAAAAACACTCCGAACGGCCTCATTCTGTCGATTGCTCCGATTTCTCTCAATAAATTTAACACGAAAATACAAAAAAAATTACCCTTCCAATATGTCAAATAGGTGACTACGCATTTCCCACAAATGCAGCAATATTTCACAGCAGAACTTGAGAAAAACGTAACGGCGAATTCTGGATAATTTTAAACTATTTCAACGCGCAGTCCTTTTTTTTGAAACACTACATAACTCCAAAACCCACGTTCAAGAGGCCACGAGAACCCCTAATGATGATTTCACAAACGTAAAATTCATTAAAATGTGCGACAAAATGGATGAAACTTGAGAGAAAAAACAGTAATCTACGTTTGGATAAAAGGAACTTAATTTTGGAAATGTTGGGCGTGGTTTTTGCCAAAAAAAAAAAAACTTGAAAATTTAAATTTCGTTACGTGATTCATCAAAACGGATAAAAACCGTTCATATATTTTTTTTTCTTGCAAAATAATACACGAAAAAAATTTAATTAACGATGAAATAGGCTATTTAAAAATTTGAGCTCAAATTTTTAACCTAAAATTCATTAAAATGTGCGGCAAAAATAGATAAAATTTGAGATAATCTTCGTTTGGGAAGAAGAATATAATTTTGGAAATGTCGGGGGTGGTTTTTGCCCAAAAAACAACAAATTTCGAACGTTTTTTTTTAAGAATTTAAATTTTGTTACGTGATTGTTTTTAAACGAAGAACAAAACACAATTTTCGTCTAAAAGTCATTAATTTCACAATTTTTGGCAAATTTTAATGAAATTCAAGCACGATTTGCGGCTAAAAGTTGAAATTTTGAAGTCAGACGTTGGAAATGAAGGTTGTAAAAAACCAAAAACAAGTCATAAAATCTACAAAATCTTCATCTGATTCAATTTTGACCTCATTTCTGAGCTGTAAACACCAAAAAAACGAAAATTCCAGCAGTTTTGACCCTGATATGGCAAATCGCTTACATAATGAGATTTGCACAGGGCAAAACTAGATGTGGCTGGTAATTGTGGAGGACGATTTGGAGTCAACTCTTACGTGATATCACGTAGATCATTTCAATAGAGATAATTTGTATTTCCATCTTCACAATTTTCGTCTGCAAGTCATTGATTTCACAATTTTCGATGATTTCACATTTTTGATTGATTTCAAAAACCTAAAAATCATTAAAATTTGCGAAAAAATGGATGAAATTTGTGAGAGAAAAACCATAACCTTCGTTTGGGAAGAATAATATAATTTTGGAAATATTGGCCGTGGTTTTTGCCCAAAAAACAACAAATTTCGAACATTTTCCTTGAAAATTCAAATTTCGTTACGTGATTCTTTTTAAACGAAGAACGAAACACAATTTTCGTCTAAAAGTCATTGATTTCACAATTTATGCCAAATTTTCATGGAAAATTGAGCAATTCAGACTTTTTTCTAACGAAATTATTCCAAAAATAGACGAATGAGAATTAAGAATTGAGA
Source organism: Creontiades dilutus (assembly GCA_031894815.1). Taxonomy (NCBI): domain Eukaryota; kingdom Metazoa; phylum Arthropoda; class Insecta; order Hemiptera; family Miridae; genus Creontiades; species Creontiades dilutus. Next base: position 7,480 of record JAVIWC010009371.1, on the reverse strand, counting down.
ATCCCTGAAAATGTCAACGTACACATTTTGCAAAAACAAAATTCCTCATCGAAATCAGAGAAGGGGGTCATTTACCAATTTGTGGCTTTATTAAAAAAAAAATGATTTTTCGAATTGATCGATAATTAGAAATCAATCGATTGATTTTGAATAATTGAAGGGTTCACTTACGGGGCGATATCGCGGAGGATTCCTCTATTTTCATAGCTCTGTCGCTACACCGAAAAAATTTCTAAAAACTTCAAAAAACACGACAATTTCCGAATACTTTTTTTAAATTTTTGCTTCGTTATGTGATTATTTTTAAGAAAAAGGACGAAATGATGTCGAGGTTGTTTTTAGTACGGATTTCACAGTTTTTAACCGGCGTTTTCTATAAGGTCGAATGCTCCGATCGGCGCGACGTTGCAGTTGAAACTGAAGCTCCCGGCACTTGGCACATGAGTTTTTGATGTCACACGCCGAGGAATTTGGCGTAGAGTCAAAAATCATTTCGACCGGTAACGAGCAAAAAAAAAAAAAAAAAGGAAGGAGGACACGTCGGGATGTTGTCAAAACCAAAAAATGAAGTGTTTCCCAAATTTGGGATCGAGAGTGACACTGCCAAGTGGGGTGGGAAGTAGGAAATTACTCAAAATTACTGCAATTTTGGGTATAAATCGAATGCAAATGACAATAGGGTTCGTTCATTCTGAATTATACAACTCTTCGTTAGGGTTCAAGGGGGTTTCAGCCGATCAGTGTGTCACAACTCCACGAAATTGACAACTAGAAGTCTCAAAGATGGTAGGACAACTTACCACCATCACCAAAAGTATTCAAAAACGCTGCAAATTCTTTCACTGGGGTTCATTATTCAATCGGCTTGCGTTCATGATTTGAATTTCTACTAAGCTTTGAAGTGTGCGTGTTTCACGGGTGATAGAGCGATTATTGAATTTCAGGAGGCCCACAAATATCATCAACTGATCAATCCAAATAGGTATTTTGGTTGAGAACAGTTTTCACGATTTCTCCCAAACGGCTGGAGCAAAAGATCTGAAATTTTCAGTAAAAATCCATCTTGGTCCAACGACGCCCCAATTCTTGAGCCAGCTCTCTCACTTAATTCAAAGTGCCCTTTAAGGGCTGTCGAAGTTTTGTAAAATCCCTAAAAACCTCAAAAAAAAGTCAAGGCGGCCTAAATTTGGACTTTTTTTGAGGAACTTTCCATGAGGAATCGAATGAGCCCCTCCCCAGGTCCGTAGCTCAAACCATTCCCGATGTATGGCCCGATTTATGGTGCCAACATTCGCGTTATTTTGGTTTATTATTGTTTTTGTGTTGATATCAGTAACCTAGTGATATAGTGAACGTGGATACTGGAGTGAACTCCTAAAAGGGTTTATAGACGATACACGGGTTGAAGCATTCTTATATGCCTGAAACGCTGCAAATTCTTTCATTGGGTTTATTATTCAATTGGCTTGCGTTCATGATTTGAATTTCTACTAAGCTTTGGATTGTGCGTGTTTCACAGGTGATAGAGCGATTATTGAATTTCAGGAGATATGCATAGAGCACGTAAATCGGTTGTCAACCAAAATACCTATTTGGATTGTTCAGTTGATCATATTTGTGTGCCTCCTGAAATTCAATAATCGCATCCTACGTATTTCTCTATGTTCATTTCCCGCCATTCGATACTTGTATTTCGTCATTTTCCGCCGTTTTCAAAAGTCGCAGTTTGTAGAAGTAACGCGTATCATCGATTTATATATAGGCTTAGAACTAAATTCGTTGTTTGTTTACAGTTTCATTTCATTATTACCTCGGATATGCTACGATTTATGATTTTTCCGAATAGTAAGCCTCTAATATAATCACTAATGAACTTAACTGAATCAATCACAACTTTTTTACAGTCTTATTTCATTATTTCTTCTTGTTAGTGGTATTTGCGTTGGAATTTAACTAGGCCTAGTTTATTCTAACTTTTTCAATTTGATACTTTAAAAATGAGATACTTTAATGAACGTTTTCAAGTATAGAAATGGTAAAAAATGCAGATTTTAATGGATTATTTTATAAAATCCATACCCCCCCGACCCCCCCCCCCCCCCCGGTGTCCCGGTTTGACCATCTAAAATTATGGCAAGCCTATTTATATATCGAAAGCGAGGATCGATGTGTAAACATCGGGTTACGACGATCTTATCATGAAGGGCCCCCTATTCTGAACTTCTACCAGAGTTGTCAGCCCCTTACCATACTAAGTAACACGTAGTACTAATGATATTACCTGCGTTCAATTTCGAATATCTTCGTATCGGCTTCTTCTTATTATCTTCCGCGTACCTAAATAGTGATAGTTGAATCACCGCCGCTAATTAAGCATCTTACCGGGTCTACGATTAATTCTACTGTTACGGAAATGATTAGAAAGAACTTATGGTCTGTAGCGGTGACCAATTTCATTATTCTACAACACAAAATACACTTTAATATCAAATATTTCAATTTGAAATAGCAACGATCTACCCAGGAACGAAAATCTGGGTCTTTGACGACGGAGGAAGTGAGAACTCGGCTTGAGAGAAGGGATATGTTAGGTTCGAGGGAAAACCACACAGAGAAGGAATTGAAACTGTACATTGAGAAGGTTTGTGGATCATGGAACTATAATTATTGTGGATCATGCAATGTTTTCGTTGTATGGTTTAATCTTCCATTTGTCGCATGTATTTTGGTTTCTTATTCAATAAAATCAGCGCCTTACAATACCGTTTGTTTTCGTACCTCTCGAACAGAATTTCAGAATCAAACAAGATGATGCCCATTCGTGTAGGGGTGCGTACCACTGCTATACCTCATATACACTGCTGATCTTCCATTTGTCGCATGTATTTTGGTTTCTTATTCAATAATCCGCCTTCCATTTGCTCCAGTCGTTTGGGAGAAATCGTGCGTACGGCGTACGGTCGGAAAAATTGGTATTGCAGATTCGGATTCTACACCCTTTGAAACGTAAACCATGAAATTTCCAGGGGGGGGGTTAGAATTTTCATTTTCAAGAGCGATTACAATGGTTTATTATTGAATAATAAACCAAAAACAAATTTGAATGAGTTCATAGCCATTTTGTCGGATAATAGTTTCCATTGACAACTATCGAATTTTGTCAGTACCTACCGTCCCTACTGAAATTTTGATTTCGTTTGACTAACATCTGAAGTGAACACTTGAGCATTTCCTTTTGACAAAGTGAAAACTATGAATTTCACCTTTTGACTTGCTTTGCACACCATATTCTACAACGAAAACATTGTATGATCCACAATCCTTATAATTCCATGGTCCACAAACCTTCTCAATGTACAATTTCAATTCCTTCTCTGTGTGGTTTTCCTGAACCTAACATATCCCTTCTCTCAAGACTTAGTTCTCACTTCCTCCGTCGTTAAAACGCCCCATTTTCGTTCATCGGTAGATCGTTCTATTTCAAATTGAAATATTTGATATTAAAGTGTATTTTGTGTTGTAGAATAATGAAATTGGTCAGATTCGAAAATTCGACATTCAATTGTATGATCCACAATCCTTATAATTCCATGATCCACAAACCTTCTCAATGTACAATTTCAATTTCAATTCCTTCTCTGTGTGGTTTTTCCTCAGAACCTAACATATCCCTTCTCTCAAGCCGAGTACTCACTTCCTCCGTCGTCAAAGACCCAGATTTTCGTTCCTCGATAGATCGTTCTATTTCAAATTGAAATATTTGATATTAAAGTGTATTTTGTGTTGTAGAATAATGAAATTGGTCAGATTCGAAAATTCGACATTCAATTGTATGATCCACAATCCTTATAATTCCATGATCCACAAACCTTCTCAATGTACAATTTCAATTCCTTCTCTGTGTGGTTTTCCCTCGAACCTAACATATCCCTTCTCTCAAGCCGAGTTCTCACTTCCTCCGTCGTCAAAGACCCAGATTTTCGTTCCTCGATAGATCATTCTATTCCAAATTGAAATATTCGATATTAAAGTGTATTTTGTGTTGTAGAATAATGAAATTGGTCACCGCTACTGACCATAAGTTCTTTCTAATCATTTCCGTAACGGGAGAACTAATCGTAGACCCGGTAACATTCTTAATTAGCGGCGGTGATTCAACTATCGCTTTTTAGGTACGCGGAACGTTGTAAGAAGAAGCCGATACGAAGATATTCGAAATTGAACGCAGGTAATATCATTAGTATTCAGTCGCGCCGACTAGTCCAAAACTTTGGCACGGGCTTTTTGAACCAATTGAAATCTTTCTATCAAGTATTTTCTAATTCTTCAACCAATCAGAAGGCGTCATTTACTTCACCATTCGCCCCCATTCTAATCGTTGACCCAATCAGGACGCACCTTTTAAGAAGAATAAAACAAGTGAATAGACGTATTTGAAAGAAAGCACTAACTATGATGTATTTGAGTGAAAACACTGCACAGGTGATAGAGCGATTATTGAATTTCAGGAGATATGCATAGAGCACGTAAATCGGATCTCAACCAAAATACCTACTTGGATTGATCAGTTGATCATATCTGTGTGCCTCCTGAAATTCAATAATCGCTTCATCACCTGTGAAACACGCACACTCCAAAGCTTAGTAGAAATTCAAATCATGAATCATTGAATAATAAACCCCAGTGAAAGAATTTGCAGCGTTTTTTTCGATTACTGAAGGCAGTGATGACGTCATTACATGACGCGCATGCGCGTCATGCGGTTAACTTGGCAACTCGAATATGGGAAGTTGACGCACATGTGCGTCATAAGGTTCACCAGGAAATTCGTATATTGAATGTTGATTAAGATCTGCATAGAGTGCAGATGTTTTTGCGACGCTTAAAGAAATCATATTCATATTAAAATCACACGCTTCAGCTTAAAAAGTTCCTTGAAAAATAAAAATAAGCAATTTGCAGGTGTAAATTCGTATAAAACACGCATTCTCACACTCCAACAACACTATAATGAATGTGAACAAATTATATTGTTGTGATTATACACTTTATGGATGACAAATTCGAAATATCAGCCCTTTAGTATCGTATTGGATCGATTGGAAGCGATACGAAGATATTCGAAATTGAACGCAGGTAATATCATTAGTACTACGTGTTACTTAGTATGGTAAGGGGCTGACAACTATGGTAGAAGTACAGAATGGGGGGCCCTTCATGATAAGATCGTCGTAACCCGATGTCTATATATCTATACCCCTACAAACTGCAACTTGTGAATACGGCGGAAAATGACGAACTTTTAAGCGAGTATAGCGAATGGCGGGAAATGAACAAAGAGAAATACGTAGGATGCGATTATTGAATTTCAGGAGGCACACAAATATGATCAACTGATCAATCCAAATAGGTATTTTGGTTGAGAACAGATTCACGTGCTCCATGCATATCATATAGAATATTGAATTTCAGGAGATGTGCATAGAGCACGTAAATCGGTTCTCAACAAAAATACCTATTTGGAATTGGTATCAATAATCGTTCTATCACCCGTGAAACACGCACACCCCCAAAGCTTAGTAGAAATTGAAATGATGAATGAAATTGAATAACGAACCCCCAGTGAGAGAATTTCCAGCGTTTTTCTTTAATTTTCATCTGAAGGATATCATTCAACAATGAAAATACAAGTGACGACGTTACGGGTCATTTTCCCAGAAAGGGCTAACACAGACCACTCGTTTTAAGAAAACCTAAACTTGACATTGAGTTCTGTCAAAAATCAGGGGTCATCTTCACAATATGTGGGTAGTATTTCAAAGGTAAGCCACCGTATAAGGCATATAATCAATTATTTGAATATTAATCATGGAAATCGATTGGCAGACACCTATGGCAGGCTTTGAGACAACAAATGTAACCTATTGATAGCTAAAATTGTACGAAACTGCACGATCACAAAGGTGTATGATTTAAAAGAATAATAAACCGAAAGGAAACAATGAGAAATATTCAACAAAATTAATTTTGGAGGGCAGGGTAAAGACACAAGACAGTGCTTGGAAACTTGTTTTTTTTTTCATCTTCATCTAGTTTACTCTATTTTCTCGTTTTTAGCACATTTCACTAAAATTCAAGTTCAAATTTCAGTATGAATTAGAAGTTCAGTTATGAATTTATCTTTGAATAACAAACTACACAATTACTAAACTTGTTTTAAAGTTATATCCTACTAAAACGCTGCAAATTCTTTCACTGGGGTTTATTATTCATTTGGCTTGCGTTCATGATTTGAATTTCTACTAAGCTTTGGAGTGTGCGTGTTTCACAGGTGAAAGAGCGATTATTGAATTTCCGGAGATATGCATAGAGCACGTAAATCGGTTCTTAACCAAAATACCTATTTGGATCGATCAGTTGATCATATTTGTGTGCCTCCTGAAATTCAATAACCGCTCTATCACCTGTGAAAACGCTTAGTAGAAATTCAAATCATGAACGCAAGCCAATTGAATAATGAACCCAGTGAAAGAATTTGCAGCGTTTCATGCATATCAGAATGCTTCAACCCGTGTATCGGCTACAAAGCCTTTTAGGAGTTCACTCCAGTATCCACAATAATACCGCCAAAATGACGAATTTTTCGATTTTGAGCTGTTGTTTCGTGATTTTCACGCGTATCATGTTTCAAGGAATTCATTAAATCAATAAGAACGTATTTTCTTCCTTCTAGAAGCTAATTTCTCCGCCATTTACTGTAAACTGCAATTCAAAAGTTCGAAAAAAATACGTTTTGGCCCAAAAAACAACGATTTTGGGTGGTTTTCGGTTTTTTTGTCTGGTTAGGTTTATTATTTTTTGGACTTGCACAAGTCTAGAACGACATGTAGGCCGATTATAAATCGAGAAAAATCAGTTTCTGTGGCCCATATCGTACGTCACCTACCAACTTACTTTGGAAAAGTTTCACTTTACGCCGTGAAACTACATGGAAAATGGAGTAAATCGCCGCCAACCGCGATTTTTTTTTTTTCAACCCGTTGCTGAGATGCTATTTTTAGGAGTTTTTTCAAAAAATCGCGTTTTTCGCCATTAAAACGCTTTTTTCTCGGCAATTTCCCAACATTTTTTTACACATTTATCACAGTTCTCAATTTTTAATTTTTTACAGTACCTGGAAAAAACATTTTGGAAACAAAATGAACCTCTTCTTACAGGAAATTTAACGCCCAATTCGAACCTGTGGTTGAATGCCGGAAAACATTAATTGAAATCGAGAAAAATCAGTTTCTATGGCCCATATCGTACGTCACCTACCAACTTACGTTAAAACGAACTACACGTTTTCTGGCATTCGAACTTTAATTTCTCCGTCAATTCCAATCGGAATTAAATGGTTGAGACGCCGTTGGAAAGCTTAGAAGTGGGAGAAGTTTTCATCAAATTTGACAACGAAAAAAATTATTTTCGTGGTCACGCC